>BMAO01004496.1:0-177717 GCA_019973975.1 Trichonephila clavata
ACTACCCCTAGGGTTATTAATTCCCCTTTGCACATTATCTACATTTGGATATGTCGGATTCATAATTAATGACTACGCAAATAATAAATCAGTTATTTATTTTATTTCCTTATGATAGAAATACACAAATATTAATCAAACTTTAAGAACAACAAATTACGGTGGAGTGAGATCAGAATTCAATTATGAACGACGGAACACTAACTGATACCACGGGGGAATAACGCATACAATCAAACTACGCATTTAAATCTAATCTATAAAAATCACAGACCTGATATCTCTTTAAAGAGGAATCTTGAATACTTGTAGAATCTGTGAAGTGGCTTCAATCCTGGATATCTTCAGTTACGTCCGAACCGAATTAATGAATCTTTTTCAATAATCTTCCTTCCGCTAACAAACTTCACTTAGTTAAACTAAACTCCTAGAAACACTTTCTTAATCAATCACGTAGTTTACTCCTCTATCAAAACACGGAGTCATCCTCATCTCTTCATTTCATTTCTCCCTTTTATATCTCTTTCGAACTCGCTAAACCCGAAACTATCTTATTTGCATAAGTCACACTTTCAGCTCTCAGCGGGATTGGTTAAAATAAATACAATTTAAAAGTTTATGAGAGAAGGTTAGTGAAACGCGTAAGCACCCGTCACAACATTTTGTTTTTACCTACCTCAGAGCCTGCTTCGAAGCATAAAGCTAAGACAGCCATAATAATTTCAAAAATTGGTCTTGGACTTTTTTTTTTTGTACAAGCTTTGTATATAACACTCACCTATACTTTTAAGCTGCATTTTTTGATTTTTAGGTATATTTGCCATTCACCCACCCATTTTTTCCTAAGAAACGTGAAACGTACGTGTGCAATGCTCTTATATTTTGAAGTCATATATTCCAGGTATTAAACCCAGGCTTTTGAAAGAGTAGTATATTTCTGAAAGTACATTCTTTAAGTTCATTAGCTATGTCATTTCTTTTAAATAAACAGTTCTTCAATACATGTAGAATGTTTTCAATACATCTCTTAATTTTTTTTATTTATTATCACCTGTTTTTTTATTTTTAAATTTATCATTTTTATACCCGGTGTATAACGCGCACTCATAAATTTCGATCTTATTTTGTGTGTTAAAAGTGCTTGTTATCACCGGACTTTCTGGGACATATATATATATATAGAAGAAGAGAGAGAGAGAACTATTTATTTTCACATAACTGAGAAAAACAAGAACAGAAACAAAAGTTTTCATTCATGTAGCCAATTTTTAAATTTAGAATTCCCTTAGCAATCTTTCTATTTCTAATTAAAATATTTTTCTCATATATATAAATTTTTAAATCTCTGTATAAAATTACAGAGCGATATTAGGAATTCAGTTCCTTCATGGGCGTCTTTTCCTCCTCTTTCAATTTTCCTTCATATTTCATTGATATTTAATCATATTTTTCTCTGATAATACTCATTGATATAAATACTTTTTTCCCTCCTTTCTGTTATCGTTAGATTAATATAAATTTCTAAACACAAATTTTCAATCTTGCTTAGATATGCTTAGAAAAAAATGTGAAATAGCAGGAGAAATATGTCTTATTTTAGATATAAATACATAAATTGTTTTTATAACTTATTATAATCACTTCAATATTTTTTATTCCAATAAATCCCCTATTCCTATAAATTGTTCGATGAAGCAAAGTTCACACACATTTACTACCATTAAACGTGTTAGACAAAATAGATAAGCTATGATGTATGCATTAAAAATTATTTGCAGAAACAGATTACCTTATTACTTTAGAAAACACACACATACATATATATATATATATATGTATATTATAATTATATGTATATATTAATGTACACATTATATATATATACATACATAATCAAAATTTCTCTACAAGAGAGAGATGAATTAACATGATTAATACTTAAAAGAATTGCAATTGCAAGATAACCAGACAACAGAATTTAAAAGGAGATATGAAAAATTGAAATAACAGAGTTAAATATAAAATTATAAAAGAATGGATGCTACAGTATTATCAACATTGTTGACTTAGGACAGCTTTATACAAAAAAATTTCTCTATATAAAAGTGAGGTTGAACATGTTTTTTGGCCAACCAACCTTCCCACTTTTTGTTAATAATACCGAGCAAAAACCTATTGGAAGTAATGGATAGGAAATCTAAATCCATTATGAGAAAAAGGTAACTTACCTAAAAATTGCATACAGAAATGCAGAGCAAGCGCTAAATCTGAGTACAATAAACAAGTTATTGCCAGATTCTGGACCCAAATACAAATTCAAAACAAAGCAATGGCTGAAAAATAGCACTTAGCAAAAGTATGAAAAGCATAGAAATAAGAATTGTAAACATACTACCATTATCTTAGAGACTCTAAGATAATATGATTTAAAAAAAGAAATTTTATCTAAAACTATAAATCGGGGGTATTTAAAACTATCTAGGAAGAATAATAAATCTATAATATTAACCTGTTAAATCCATGGAAATTTAATCCTTACTATTTAGAATTTCTTTATTCAAATATCTATTAAAAAATTAATTGGGTATTTTTGAATTAAACAGTATTTAGAAAAATGTTTATAGTTTTTTTTAATTTTTTCTGATTTATTTGAAACTAGAAATTTATTGCGTAGTGTGTAATTAATAACAATATTTATGAATATAGAAACATGCGCATTACTCTCCCAATGTGGTACTTTTATAATATTTAAAATAAAATCTTCTCGTTTATCATAAATATTAATAACTATTTTATTATCTTTTAATTTAATTTCTATGCGAAGAAAATTTGCTTCATAATTGTTACTATTTGTCTGTATATATATATGTTCAAATCTCCAAAATAAATTTTAAATTGTAAAATTTTTACAAATATTTATGTATTTAAACACAATAGAAATATAAAAAACAGAACATTTAAATTTTTGACTTGATTTTCTTAAATACCTTTTTCTGAGAACAAACACAACAGTAATAAAATATCATTTAGTTTTAAGTTGCAGTCAGATATTAACTATAAAACTATTTTCTATTTATTTATTTAATGCACACATAAGAAAGAATATTTTTCTGTGTAAGATCTTCGCTTTGATTTTATTTGAAGTATAATTAAAGGAATATTTGAAAACGTGTTATTAAATATTAATTAATATAAAACATTGATTAAAAATCTTAGTCATAAAAGTCTTAATTAGTAAAATTAAAATATCAGTTGCATATTCCCAGGCTAAAATTTCCTCTGGTAATAATTAAAAAAATTTTTTTTTTACTCTAAGCAAATTTCTAGCACTGAAGTTTATTCTTAACACTAAGCAAATTGACCTATTTAGTAAATTTCGCTTAGCCTAATTTAAACATTACCACTTAAACATGTGATCAATTGTAGAATAATTTATTTCCAATTGTGTGTGACATTTACAATAAATGTTTTTTTTTATATCATTCTATAATAATTTTAAAGAAATACGAAATTATATGAAGAATACAAAACATTACTTGTTTTTGTAAAAGTCACTCTGATATAGAAATTATTTAATAGTCTTCTACTTTTCGTACTTCTTACATCTTTTCTTACTTTTTCTTCTTCTTAATATTTTAGATTTTAGGAATGATTTGATATTTTATAATGATATTAATTAATAAAAAAGGTGTTTTATATATAATTTTAGAAGCATACATTTTTTAAAGCTATTTTTTTATCGTTTTTCCTAAAAGTTTAGAAAATAAATTTCAAAAACCTATTTTTTAAAAATTATTTAAGTACGAAGTATTGTCAAACCCCTATTTAACGAATTTCGGGATTTAACGAATTTGTTTTCTTCCCCAGATTAAAATGAAGGCAAAAACCCTATTTAACGAGTAACAAACCCAAAATTAATGAATTATTTCAACAGTTGAAAGCTTTTTTTATTAGATAAAAATTGAATTTTTTAAATGACACCGTTTTTTTCTGGAACAAAAAGAAAAGAGTTTTCTTGCAAATAGATAATTTCGACGAAAAGGATGCAGATCATTATTAGACTTTAAAGATTCAGATGAGTCATGAGTGTAACCTATCAAGTGAATTTTGAATAAGACAGGAAACTCCTTTCTTATCTCATCCCACTCCCCAACGCAAGAGATATTTTAAGATTTTAACGATTATGTTACATTTGATGAAGGAGTGCTTATCTGTACTACTGAAAATTAGGAAATTGTTTATTTGTAGGAGCCACTGAATACCAGTTCTAACGCAGAAATTGATATTGAAATTCGTATCAAAACTGTCACATATTCTAATTCTTCATATCGTATGGAAACTGTGAAAACATACCTTATGAAGCAGGATGTAAATGACGCAATATTTTCTTCTCTGCATAAAGTCGAAAGAAAAAAAAAGAACTCTTTCGAGTCAGGAATCAAAAATATTTTCAAAATCTCTATTAGTAAGTATTTTAAAATTTCCAATTAACTGGTATGTAATAATTCACTAATAGTATTTTTAGATGTTGAATAAAAAGAGTATAGTTTCTAATTATGGATAATTTCTTTATAGACTTATAAAATTTCCAAAAGGTAAAAGCATAAAATTTGTACTTTGTTTAGATCCCGATATAAAGAATAACCCCGATTCAATGAACAAAATGTTCGGTCCTAATGAATTCGTTAAATCGAGCGACAGTGGACTGCAATTTAACGAATTCATCAGGGTCGAACGTTTTGTTTGTTAAATCGGGGTCTGATTGTTAAGTTATTTTCTTATTTAGGCTAATAATTACAAATATTTTTCATTTCGTATATTTAAAATGCAATTATTACAAACAGAAAATATGTTTTCATTATCTTATATATGAAAACTCAAATAATTTTGAATTTTTTGCTGAAAATTTTTGGTTTTAGCACACACAATATTATTCATTTTTTAAGTAAATTGCGATCTTCTTATTATTCCTTTAATATTTTAGAAAAGTAATCCACTTTTTTTTTAAACTCTATTTTCTCATTTCTACGTTCTCTCAAAAGGGGAAATAAAAATTGATTCATAAGTGTGTGTATATATATATATACCTCAGCTATTAATAACACGATATATATATATATTGTTTTATTAATAGCTGAACTATAAAAAAGTGAATATGTCGCATCGAATTTTATTAATTTATGAAAGTGACTCAGTTTCTCTAAATTTAATTGTCTCCTGAAATGAACATATAATTAATACGTCTAACGTTAGATTAGAATTTAAACTATAAAACCTCTATTAAGACCTTTTTTCGAAATTGTACTGACAAAATATTGGATAAAAGTACATTTTAATTTGATTTATACTTTTTGCAATATCAAATATACACACACAGTATATTTTAATAAACATATATAAAAGAACAAAAAATTAATGTTTACGTCCTGGTACTGATATCTTTTCTCTGCTTTTATTTTTTTTATTTTTAGGGAGAATTTATTTTATTTTATTATATATTATAGTGTGCCAATATATTGTCCGGGCCACATGCATCCCGCGAGTTTGACACCCCTGATCTAGACAGTGTTATTTACTTGCATCCGTTTTTGAAGGAAAAAAAATTGCAAGTTCCACATTACAGTATTATAAAATAAAGCAATTTTCTGTTCTAGTTTTGTCTTATGTGTTTGCACAATTTCAATGTTTCTGATGCATTTAAAGAATTATTTTAGCAATAAAAATTTTAAGACGCCTAGATGAATTGATTGCTGGAGTTTTTTATATAAATATTTTTAAAAAAAACACAAATTTTGAAATAAATATTAATTAATTTCTCTTTACAAAGTAGTATTTTATGTTTTAAATTGTATTAATTTTAAAATAGTTAAGCAGGGAGTAAGTCTAAGAGTTATGAATTCTTCCCTTTTTAGTGCGGAAATATTTTTATGATAGGGTTCTTGTTCACGGAAAAGTAAATGCGTTTCATTTTTCATTTTTGTACCTTTATTAAAATATAATTAAATAAATAATGTTTTGCAGTAATTGACTATGAAAAATTATGACTAATTTTTTTCTTTCTCCCCTCTCCCAGCATATATGATCTAATCTCCCTTTCCATTTAAATTATAGAGAATAAAAACATTTACTTTGGAAGAAAGGAAATAAAATAAGACTTGTTTAATTAGTAAAATTAATTAAACATTTCAAGTTTAGAAAATGGCATTCCTCAATTTCAAATAATATTAATATTTTCACTTTAGGAATTGAAAATTTTAATATTAGTTACGATTGGTACCATTAATATTGTAGCATATTGGTTTTGATTAAACTTGAAAAGTGAATCACTCTTAAAAAAATTGAAGTGAGTTTAAATTAAACTAAGATAAGAATAGCTTTTTTCCATTCAATTTGTTCTGAAAATGGAATGGTATCTTTGTAAGATAATTTTTTTAAGAATAAGAAACAATACAAGTTAAAGAATAACATATTTTATGCTTCCTTATTTATACTATTTTTAATACTTATTAACTTTTCTAATATATTAGGTATAATGAATGCAGCTAATTTAAAAAAAAACAGCTATCCTTACCATCTTAACACTTAAATGCATATTCTGCGAGTTGACAAAAACGAAGCGAAAATCATTCACTGAACTATTAAATATTATTTAAGGTATCCAAACGCGTTAAAATGGCCAATTTTTTTAAAATTTTTTTTCATTGAATAGAACTACCTTTTTTTTGGCTTTTAAAACATACTTTGTTGTGTTACTACTTTACCTAGAAACCAAGTTACAATCAATTTTATAAAATAAGAAAAACCGGAAGGGGTCTTTAATCTGCCAGAAGTGGCAAAATCTATCATGGTGAGTCTGATAACTTAAAATATTATAAATGTATTTTTGTGAAACTTTTGAAACTATTATTTGAAATATATTATTTCCTAGAGAACGTATCAATATATTTCTTATTGTATAGATATTTTTTGAGTCATGAGGTTAAAGCTTCCAAAAGAAAATCTAAACTAATTTTCTTAGCTTTCAAAAATATTATAAGGACACCAAATTACTTTTCTACACTTCTAAATCGAAGTAGTGTTAATTAAAACTCGTGCTACGGTGGCTAGCAATTTGAAATAAAAGAGATAAATGTTTTCGAAGATCACCCATCAAAAAAGAACTTTATTCTACCGATTAATTCTAAACATAAACAATCGAACAAACAACTCGTGTTGCCATTCGCTAAAAACTAAATAGTAATACAATTTTATCACTAAAGTTGCCATATGAAATTTAAAGTTTGTAATATGTAATTAAAAATAAATAAACAGTATATTTTCAACACATGGCCTGTTATTTAAACAATAACAGTAATATAATCAAGTAAATATATATTATTTACTCAATCAGCTCTAAAATGTTTAAATTTTAATAAATCATTAAAGTTTTAGAATATTCTCTAGATATGCATCTAATTTGTTTTAGAAATACTTTTACTCATATAAGCTTATTACTTTTTTCTCTAATAGCTTTGTAGTTTTTAAAAAAATATTACAAAAATTTCACTTATAATTGTGATTTTTGAAAATATTTAGAAATTACTTTTTAAATATGATTAGTTAAATATTAGTATTTATTTGCACTGATTCCTAAAAAAGCATTTATAATGTTTTAGTATGCTATTTTTTAAAAAATTATTCCGAACATGTTCGGATACTTTATATGTTCATATGTTCATTTCTTAGGGCAAACAATTTCCTCTCTCTCTGTATATATATATATGGAAGAAATTTATATAAAATATAGAACATAACAAAAAAAAAATAAAAAATAAATAAATAAATATTATAAAAATATATATATATAGACATTATACATCAATATAAGGAGCCAGATAAAAAATAATGAAAATCTGATCTTGAGTAACTAATAAAAAAACATCTCTTGCGTTGTAGGAGAGAATGCATTCAAGGCTAAAACCGACAAAAATTTCACAATGGACTCACTAATAAACATTGCAAAGTACAGATATTTTTTAGCAATCTTGAATATACGGTTCTAATGGTTAGCCTCTCTTGCTAATAATACTGATCAATTAATTCGTAAACGATTGAACGGAATAAACCTCTGATAAAAATAATAAAAAAGAAGTACATTTTAAAGAAGACAGTTTTAAATTATCTAAGTGAAGTATGTATACATATATGTAAAGACAGACACGTGTGTTAAAAGGAGAACTAGATTGGATCTTTACGAGCCGCTTATTCGGATTTAAGCAGTGACTTCTTACCATTTTGATTTTGACTTTTAAGGATCTTCAACTGCTTATTTTATTAAATATATTTTTATTTCACAATTCGTATTTTTAATTTTATATAGATTATGAGTTATAAAATAAAAATAAATACATATATACCTTATTCTCATTTGTTCCATTTTTCATCTCTGGTACAGGAAAAGCTCTTTGGATTTGTTTCTTTTTATCCCCTATCACAAATTAGTTGCTTTTGATACTCCTCAGCGTTTGATCATTGCTCGAAAGCCTGTCCACTGCACGCCTTCTGAGCAACAATCAAAAGTTGAGAAGACTTAAAACTTAACTTTACAGCATTCTGAAAATAAAATTATTGTTAGATTAGTTTTAATTTATAATTAAAAACAAATAAAGAAATATAAAAAAATGTACTTATAATGTGTGCTTATAAGAGAAAAAAAACTTACAAAAATAACATAACTTGAATTTCAAATATTTGTTTTTTCCATATGAAATCACATAACTTGAAAATGATAATTAGGCTTAGTTACATTTGGTATATTTTGGTTTTACAGCTTTGAATGCAGAATTATGCTTTAATTTATGGTATTTTTTGTAGCAGATTATTTTTGTTTCATATCAGCAAAAAGTTTACTAGATTTAGTTATACTGCACATGAAAGCAAACATACAGTAAAAGAAAAATAATTGAATTCGCACCTTTTTAAACCAATAATTTTAATAAATAACTTTATCTTCATTTATTATTATTATTATTTCTACAAATCAGAAAATATTAAAAGCAAAACGAGTTATAAGCTGAAGTACCTGTGATACCAGAAGTCTAAATATAAAAATGTTATGCTATACTCTTGATGATAACTATTATTGTACCATTTCAACTAGCATATTTTTCTACATTCGGAACAGGTAGATTAAAAAAATTCTCTCTAAGTCTTGTTATATAGTTTTTATCTATATATTTAATTAAGTCAACTATTATGAGCCCTTTTAATAAAATATATTTTATTGTAAGAATATATGCATATAACACGCTGGAAACTATTTGTTTAATTTCTATCTTATTCATCTCTATAACAAAACATCTTTGCTTCCTATTATTGAAAATTAAATATTTATATTTGCTGTTAGTTATATTTTTTGTATCTTACTTAACATTGCTAAATTAAACAAATCCGTTTGAGTTCAGGATATCTTTTTCTTTTCATTAAAAATATTCATTATTAAAAAAAACAGGAAAACTGTTAATAATAATTTTAGATCCTGGAAACAAAGCACACAAATAAAATATTATCAAAATATATCTTGCTTAGAAGATTCTACTTTGATATTAATTTAAAAGTTAATTTTTCATTTAACTCTAAATGTAAATGTATAAAGTCAAAAAAGTAATTTTTCTTCCTTTTTTTCTTTTCAGGTCATTTATCTTCTTAAATTATGTTTGAAAAAAGAGAAATGCAGTATATTTTATTTTTAAATAACTGATTAATGCAACAATTTTTAAAAAATTAACCCAGATTCGAAATAAAGATCAATATATACGAACTTAAAAAGAAGACAAATAGCAAAATATTTACGTTTCTAAATCACTGTACGGTTGAAAACCGCAAAATAGCTAGGAATGTAAGCATTGATTCTGATTAAATAAATAAAATAGCCATTTCTTAATATATAAATCTAAAGTTAAAAAGAAAAAGAAAGCTACAATAAAAGGGAAAATATTTTTTTTTGTCATTTAGCTAATGGAAAATAATGAAGAAAAAAAACCTTTCCTGTAAGTTTTTTTTCCTCCTGAATACTTACGCATCGAAGCATTAAAAGGATAATTGAATAAGATTTATTCCTTCTCTAATTACTAAAAAAGCTAAAAGTGCGTTTGAGTTATCACCTCCAATAAAACAAAATGCTTTAAAATACATTTTAAATAGAGTACCTCAAAGAACTATTTATAATTTAACTAATTGGACAAAAAACATCAAATATTCACTTGTTTATTTTTAAATTTGCAACGCATTCTGAGAAATTTGATTTCTTTTTCTTTTCATCACTTTCTTTGCATCTTTTCATAAGTTTAAAGTTTGAAGATTAAGGAATTATTAGTTAAAGAAAAAGATCATTATTTTCCATCTATTAATTGATTATTTCTAAATGCGTGTGCTTAGGTTAAATTTTTCTTTAGAATAAATTAAAGCTTAATATTAAAAAGCTTTTAGCATTTTTTTAGTAAATTTTTTTATAACATTGGAATTCAAGTATTTTAATGGCTTTCGTGCATTTCTAGATGGTTTTTAATATTGTGAATATTTTCTCAATATTATTCTTATTGACTATATCTTTTTCAATATGCTTTTCAATAAATTACTTTTCTGAAACTCTTTAAAAATATTACAGCATTTTTTTTCGAAATTAATATCAAATATTAATATTTTTTCAAAATTAAATTTATCTTTTTGGTTGCATTAAATTATATTAAGATATTTAACAGTTTAGAAGACATTAGTATGCGATGTTGTTTCTGTTTCTTTTCATAAAATTTAAATTATTCTCGTACTACGTAAATGTTCCTTGTATATATAGAAATTCGAAAATAACTTATTAAATTTATTAATTAAATTTATCAAATGTCAATTTAATATTTAACATAAGAGAATGTTAGATAATTTTCAGAACATGGTTTCATGCTCCCAGCACTATATTTTTGAATGCGAGTTACACACTTAGAAACGACGAAATAAAATAAATTAATCATAAAATATGAAAACCGGAATTTGATTCCTTATAATTTAAGGAGATTTCTTAAATTTTTTAAAAAAGATTTTACAAATTGTGAGAAAGGATTCAATTCCATTTATTATGAATATTGTGATGATAACAATATCATATAAATTAAATCTTACTTAAATTGAGAAAACTAATTTGCACTTAATTTATTTTGACTTCTGTTAATGTTACTGAGAAATACGATGGCGCAATTATTTTTAAATTAGAAATCAATATATATCTCGAAAAAACTAGAATAAATATTCTTTTTATTATTATAGTTTAACTGATGTTCTTATCCTTAAAATTTTAATTTTATAATAATATTAATTTTCTTTTCTAAATCACTATTGGTTACAAAAGAACGAGAATTTTACGAATGGTTAAAGATCTGACGACAAAAAAGGAAGCTCAAAAAATACAGTCTGAAAAAAAATACAAAAAAAATGTGGTGAAAATGTGATTCATATTACGCATGATTTTTTAAATGCAAATTACGATCAAAACCAAAATCAGTAGTTTAACCAAAATCAATAGTTAGCAATTTAAGTTTAGACTATTTAAACAAAAATATTATACCTAGATTATAAAATATAAAAGTTTCTTAATATTTTTCAATTCTCTTTGTTTATACATTTGTGAATTTCTGCACAAAAGCTAATAACTAACTCACATATTATATTTAGGATTCTTCTCTCAAATAATCTCACTTAAAACAATTTTACGAGTTTATTTCCTTGAAAATTATTACGGAGCAAAATTATCCACAATAATTAACCCGAGCATTAATCAATAGATAAATCAACTCTATGAGTTATTTTCAACAAATGAATGTGAATACCTCTTTCTGTATCACATTTTAATAATCACATGCAAAATGATGCATGAATATTTTATGTACATAGTAAACAAGTTGTAATAGAATACAATTCATTCATATGTAGATAATGGAGATGAATATTACGCTGTTTCCGCAGCAATATGAATAATTAAATTAATTAAAATGAAATCAATATAGAATACTTGTATTCATTTTAATACGACTCAAAACTAGTATTGATAACATAGCATTGAATAGGGAGAGATATTAAATGAGAAAAATTCAAAATATGCTTCCCTGTTTGAATGTAATGAAAGTCACTGTAAAGGCGTGTGCCCTTTTACTAATTCCTCTTCAAAGAAATCAAAATTTTCACGTTAATAATCACTGCAGAAAATTTTAAATTGAATTGAATTATTTTAATTATCTTGGTTACTGGAATTATCTTATAAACTAGAAAGTTTCGTTTTCTTTGAAAATCACCCATTGATTTTATATATTAGTTAGTTGATAAATACATGATGTCAAAAAATCATATAAGAGTAGCAACAAACAATTCAACTTACTCCGAGTAAACGCATGATCATGCACTACTATGAAGTATTAGTGTAAATATGACCATATACATGATCCTGTACAACAATATGATCATGCACAACACGAAAATATATTAAAATATATAAAAACAAAAATTATAATGTAAATATGGACTATATACTAGTAGACTACACACAAATTTTATCTACGATCAAGATCATAATATAAGCCGATAAATAAAAGATGCCTAAACTTTGTGCTAAAATTTTTTTCAGAGAAATGCCGTTTAAAGTGTTTAAGTATTCTTTGTGATACTAAGTTATATTAACAGTTTTATATCGTTTAAATAAAATTTCAACTGTTATATAGCAATTAAACGAGAGTTGAGAATTAATTACCACACAAAAAACATTTTAAATAATGTTTTGCAGTTAAAGGCTTCCAAACGTCAAGTCTCCTTTACAACTCTAATTATTATTCAAAATTTTAAAACTATATAAAAATCTGTCAGCAGAAAATAATTAATTTTCATATCTTCTGATAATTCGTCAGACTTTTAAGAACATCTAATACATAACATCAATTGCTGTGATCAATTTAAATGAGATTTACATGAAATCAAATAAAATGTTAAAAACTGATCGGTGATAAATACATTCTGATAGTTTTCATGAATTATCTATACAATAAATTTAAATCCTTTTTACCGGAGTTCGTTATTTTAAAAAAAAATCACACAGCATGCGCGCATTGTTTTTTTTTTTACTTGTACAGTTTTTTAATATAATATTAACACAAATATTGTTACAGTAAGTGCATTAAATGATAATTCTGAATAATCTTACTAATTTTTGACAACTATTTTACACCATACAGTGTTTAAATCAGTTTTTAACTGCTGATCTCTATAATTATCAAAAATTAATTTGAAAAAAAAATGCAAATATATTTTTAATCGTATCCCTTAATCTTCATAATATTTACCATAACTTTATTACACTTTATAGCATTAACAATTAAAAGTATAATTTAAGAGTTAAAAAATTTATCTTATCTCGAAATATTAGTAATCATTGTTATAGGAGAAATGAGCTGTTGTGTGGACCGTATTGCCACTTTTAGATATTCTTATGACCTAAAGGTGCTTTTCGAAGTTAAAAAAAACCACAATACTTCATAAATTATCGCAATTTAAATGGCATTTAAGTATTAATTATGGCAGATATATTTCAGGGGAAAAAAACTTAATTACTCATGAGATGGAAAAACTAATCATTAGAAAATTTATCGTTATCACAGAAATGTACTAAAAGGCTTAATTAAACGAAAATATATATTTCCAATAAATAAAACCACATTAACAATATTAATTATTTTCCACAAATTTTAAACAATGTGCATAAAATAATCTTTAAAAAATTATCTGAAAGCTCCAAAAGCTCCTCTTTACTACTCAAACACGTTTTTAAAAAAAGTTCTTAATTACTTTTAGATGCCACAGAGGTCAAATCATGATACAATTTAAGAGTTTTCTGCCGTATAAATAAGACTTAACGATATTAAAAATTTATTTTATAGAAATAATTGTATTATCCGATTATTTTTCTAAATTTTTATAAGCAGGTATACATAGTTTTCGAAAAATATATCTTCACTGTAGAAATACCTTTTAACGAATACATTGCGTTGGTTCTATCATGCACGACCAAAATAAGGTACATAAAATTAAATATACGAGTATGAAGTATTGGATATGGCACTCCTAACACTATTTTAATTATATAGATTGTCTATATGGTATGTTCTCGTAATCCCCATCTCTTAAATTCAAGAGAATATAATTTAATGTAATTATTCACATATTTATATTATTATTAGAATACTAAGTGATTAAAAATTTGCTAATCATTTAGAATGCTAATAACTGTGAGCATTTTTAACACATTTTTATCACTTCACTTCCAAAATAGAGTTTTTTTAACAAAAAAAAAAAGATCGTTACCAGAGTACCCTTTGAGAGCGTTCCATAACCTTATAAATATCTTTCCCGAGGTTAATGACATCGATACGATGCAACAGGAACCAATGAATGGGATATTACCTGAGCAGCGACAACTACCATCCTCCAGGTACTGACTCCGGATTTAAGAATGAACTGGAGGAGGAAGAAGAGGATAACAGCTGCTTCTCTCTGTCGCTACTATTAAAAAAAACCAGAAGAGGGTTTCTTCACACTTCGCAAGCCCCCCCCCCCCTCCTTATAATCCCGTAATAGAGTTTCCGACACTTCCCCCCTCCCTTTTCCTACTTGACGTCACTGACAGCAACAAGTGTGATGTCACAACGCTAGACTATGACGTCATGAAGATTTAAAAATAGAGGATCAGTTAAGAAAACGTTTTTAAAATAATTCACGTTATATTGCATAAACAGCCCTTGAGAGATTTTGGATGAAACACAAAGTCTCCGTTGCGGAAAGATACCGAGTTTTCTATTCAATGACAGAAAGGGGTTATTGAAGACGCAACGAAGGCTATTTTTGAAATTTAAATGTATAGAATGGAACATGAAGGGAATTGTATTCTCATTGTACAAGTTTGTTATTGTCATAATAATAATAATAAGTAAGGATCTATGTACTTTGAAATTATCGTTTTCAAAATTCTTATCCCTCCCAATATACAAATAAAATTTGCATAGAAAATATTTTAGAGGTATGAAGGATGAAGTTGTATCTACAAAATCTTCTAACTAGCTCTATAACGGTGAAGAATTCAATGCTTCATATTTTGAATGGGAAAATATCACTTTTTCATAAGTTTAGATGCGGAAAATATGCTATCCTGCTATATGCTTTATTCTTTTATAAAAAAAAAACATGTCAGATTCAATTTTTAAAAATTTTGATTATAATTAAAATTGAACATAGAGAACCTGAAAGAAAAATTATTAAAACGATGCCTGACTCAGTCAAATGCTAATATATGTTTAGTAACATTCGAATAATTCCCAATTTTTTCATTGATGTAGAGTCCATCTTTATCACGTTAAAAAAAAACTGAAATTTGGTACCAAAAACTAAATAGTTCTCCACTTATATTCAGAATGTTCAGTGCGTGCATCAGTAACTTACATGATGAAGTACGGTAAACCAGGGACGAAAGAATCTTTGAGGCCCTAGGCCTAGTGAAATTTTCAGGTTTTTCGAGATCTTGGGCTCCTATACAAAAAAGAAGGCTATGCCTTAGATCTTTAAAAGTAGGCTGTATATAGCATACATTTTGTCAAATATTCGTTCAAACGATCATTTTAAACTAATAAAGGAACATGACTCACAATCTCAAAAAACCTAGGCACAATCCGGCTCGACCGATAGGCGCATTTTGACAAAATGAGTTGAATGATTGCTTATGGTATTACGCCTAAACAAGGACAACGGTCATCACATAATAACCATTTTCCACTCAACTGTCTGACCACTTTTGCCAGTTGACATGCAGTTTGAAATTCTCTGTTTTTAGGAAAATATGTACGGGAATAATATTTGACCGCATTAAAATTAACTGGATCATGATATTTATTAAGACAGAGTCGAGAACGAAATGAGGCCCTGGGCCCGGGCACAGTTGGGCCATGTCTTAAGATGCCCCTGCGGTTAACTATCGAATTATATAAAAATAAGTTTTCATGTTACAGAGTAATATACAGTGGGGCCTCTATTTAACGAAATCACTAAATCACGAAAAACAATTCGTTATGCGGAAAATTCGTTAAATATAGAGATTCATCTTTCAGTATACTTTATAAATCATATAAAACTAATTTTAAATGCAGATACATTATACAATATTAAAAAAGGTAATTATTCACACCATGTTTTGTACAATAATATTTATTTCTTATATCTTCCCAAAAAAAATCCACAAAAAGAAAAAAAAAATCATTGTCCGGGAATGCATTGTTTTTCAATTTAAAAAGATTGTTTGATTTTAAAATTAAACAATTTTAATGATATTTTCTAATCTTAAGCCTACAAGTACTTTTAAACATACGTTATTTTATAGCCAGTGATTTAAAGCATACATCACCACATGGGTCAAATTTAATTATTGATAAAGACTGTTAATTTTGTTTGAAAAATGAAAAATATTCAGAATTAAGGGAATTTTATTTCTCTAGGTGAGTTAGACACCTAGTAGAGCCAGTTCAAGGTCATTGATTACCATAAAATGTGTTAAAAAAGAGAATAGTTTGAAATTTCCAGAAATATTTTTCTGGAAAAAGTGTTGAATTACAAGAGGAAAAGTTCGCAAAATAGAAAATGTATTCTGCGAAATGTATTTGGGGGTTATTTAACGAAAAAAAAATCATAAAATGTCCTTGGTTCCAGGAAAATGTTCGTAAAATAGAGAAATTCACAAAATAGAAGTTCGGATGGAGAGATGTTAAAATAGAGGTTCAACTGTATTTTGTAAAACCCTTGATTTAAATAACATATATTGAATGAATACTCATAAATTGAATATACGCATTTAAATAATTAATTGTCTTTTCTCTCTCCTTATTTATACACAAAATTTATACTTTTCAAGTTAATACAGATATTAGTGCACTAATTAAAAATTATACAATAACAATTAAGATATTAATTACAAAAATACAGTTATAGTGTATTAATTAAATTGTATTTTTCACATAAAAAAATTAATTTCCCTCCCAATAAAAAAATGAAGGTGTTTTAACATTTGGGTGTCAAAATGTTATATAATAAATTCCTATAAACAATTCTAACTTTACAAACCAAATTTTTCAAAATTGACCATAATAATATTAAATATTGCTGTTATAAATGTATTTAATTTATTTGGTTTGAAGATGAAATTCTTTAACAAGAAAAAATAAGAAGTATTTTATATTTAAAAAGAAAAGAGTGTCAGAAAATTTTCTTTAAAACTCATCTAAATAGTTATTTAGTTGAAGTCATACATTCTATGTCGAAATCTTGGTATAAGATATTACTTTTAACTTAAAAATGAACATTTTCTATTAAATACGAATCAAATAATACCGAGTAATTGTTTTCTAAAAAATAAATGAAATACTTTATTCCAATACTGATCATGAAAGCAAACAAAGTAAAAAAATTAGTTTCTAATTTATTACATTCAATAGTAACTATAACTTTTTCTCAAGTCTTTAATTTTGTTTTAGGGATATGAATTCAATGTACAAGTACCAAATTACTTAATAAATTCTGCTCTGATTGAGTGGGTGCTGTAACTACAGATAATTTAGTGAAATACTTAGAAATTAAGCTAACTCTAAGCCAAAAAGAAAAGAAACCAACAGTATCATGAAAGACTATTTGCATTTAGCAACCACCTCCGCGTTTGAAAAAGCGCCCATCTAAATATAAAACTACGATACTGATTTTCAGGAACAACTTGCAACAGTTTCGAAATTTCTTTTTCTTCTTCTTTTTATTCTGCTTCTTTTTCTATTTAGATCCGAATTGCGTCATTTTTCGGCACGTGTTGGTTTCTTCTATTCAACTTACTTGTTGCTTTAATGCAGGAACGAGTTTTTATGTATTCTATGTATTACTTAATTTATTTTTTGAAGGTAATTGTAAAAAAGTTTAATTTTTCTGGAGTTAACACGATAATCACTTGGTAGAGGCTTAAAATTACGAAGTCCATTGCCAAAACCTTCAGTGTAGCTTCAAATTGTGACGGTTATAAATAATAATAAAAAATATATAAAATTTTACTAAAAGAAAATTAAATCAAACTGAGAGAGAGACGTAAATGAAATTGTTAAGGTTTAGTCATTGTTAAGGTCTAGTTGGACTAGGTATTAAATATTTGGTTATCATTCTATGCTGAGAACGTACTATAGTAGTTCGTAACTTTTTCACTTTTTATTATGCCAAAAGTACTACATTAATTACTGAATAATAAAGATAGATTATTGCTTACGATTAATTTATAATAGCAATTTCTAAATATTATAACACTTTTTTGTCAATTTATACAGAAAGCTTTCACGAATATGTTCCCAAAAAAGTGTTAAATTGCATTTCTTTCTTTCTCAGTAATTCATACAAACTTTCAAAATATTTATTTAACTATATCAAATAATGTTTTTGATTGTAAAAAAAATGAGAAAACATTGCTGGCATTTTTCAATTGATTAAATACGTATATTTAGTAACGCATATAACTTTAAAAAATTTAAGTACATTTTCATTTACCAAATCTTTTATTTTCACACATTTACTTTTTTTTCTTTTTTATTCATTTAACTACTGACTTTTTTTAACTAAATTTTTTAAAAAAATATACAGAATGTGTGATTTTATTTACGAAATTAATTTTACTAACAATATCTAAAACCATATTTGGGTATAATTTTGCTTTATCATTGGCAAATAATTCTATAAAAGAAAAATACTGGAAGAATTATTAAATATGAAATTATATAAGAATAAAGAAAAAGTTTTCTGAATATTTCAGTTTACTTGCAATTGTCAGCACACCATAATTGTAAAACAAGTTATTATTTCCCCCATCCTCCTTCGTACTCTTTAGTAAGTCTTAGTTTAGGTTTTATCTTAGAAAAAAAATGTCCGAAATATTTTTAAAAATTTTAACATAGTTTTATAAAAAAAATGTAATCAAATTTAACAATGATATAAGTTTGTTGAATGAAAGGATTCTTTTACATTAATCTACAGCATATGTTCATCCAATCTATAGTCATATTCTGAAGATTAAAAACTTTATCTGAGCCTTTATTTCTGATTATATATTAAATAAACTGTATATAGCTCATTGTATATAGATATCTATACGCACCAATATGTTATCACACAATAGTTCTAATAATAGCTACACGGAGATTCGGATTTTTTTCCCCAGAAGAAAAAGTTAAAATCTCGTTTCTAAAGTCAAGAATGCTATTCACAACCAAATAAAAAACTTCTCTTTCCCTTTAAAAAAACTAGGAAGTACACTAAAATGCCTTTGCACTATATGCAAAACCATAGTGACTTAACAAAGCGCTACAGATTTATAACCAGGGGCGGTAAAAAAGGGAGATGTTCCTATAATAAGTGTAATGCGAATGCTTTGGAAAACTGTATATATTCAACCGCAATAAGTCGTGGGATATAGAGGTGTGTTCGCGTATTTTTTTACGCACAAATACGCGCCTTGAACATAAGAGGTGGATCGCTCCTCTTTTGTTAGAGTTCGCTACATTTAACGTGATTTACACTATGGCGGAGACTTTTGTGCGTGTAGATTCGTCGGGGGTTCAGTGTATTTTTGGTAGTTCTTCGACCCCACCCCCTACGAGGGATATAAGGAAAAGTTTGCACTCATATTTTTTGACACCTCCAGAGTCAGAATGGAAAGACATTAAAAAATCAGTGTCGCGTTACGGCCTATTCGGTGGGATTGAAGTCATTTGTTATGAATTTTTGTGACTATTCGTAAAATTCGCGTTTCGTAAATCATGTGTAACATTGTATGTGATTGTGAGTAAAAATACGTTTGTAATAGAAAGTAGTCTTGTGATTTAGAAATTTCTAAGAAAAGAGATTCTATTTCATACGTACATCCATGGAGACAATGAATATAGAATTACAAGCCTAAAAATAGCTTTAAAGGTGCTGAAGAGAGTTTAATGGAGCTATACACTTTTTGTAAAACTGTTCATTGGTTTTGAGAAAAATATCCCCGTTAGATCAGTTTGTATTCCTGAATGCGGGCTGAATATTTTATAATTTTATTAAAATTATAATTTATTAATATAACTAAATTATTCTATTAATATTATGTAACCATGTTATTTTTTGGAAAAGATCAATAGGTACTACGATATTATTTAGTACTATTAAAACGAATTGGGCAATACATACAATAGTTCTATTGATATTTCCATTTTTAATCATATAATCACTTTTAAAGTCAAATATTGGAAATTTAATGTTTTGCATTCAAAATGAAAAGTGGTTACTATTAAATACTTTAGTTTACTGTCTTTTTTTTAACCTGGCCTTTGAAATTAAATTTCGTGTACTTAATTCAAAAACAATGTTTTTAAGTTCCATTTTTTTGTATCTATTGATTTTCGAAATTGTAGACTTCTGCAGGTATTCTTAGTAAGAAGTTTATATCCTGCTTATCAGTTAGAAAAATAAATAGGATTGCTAAGAATTTTACTGCTTATAGCTAGTAATTCTTACAAGTAACTTCTCAACAATAAGAAAACGTTTTTAATTCTTAAAACATTTATTTTAAAATTGTGATTTAAAAATAAGTGGAAACTGTTCATATAAGGATAGTTAAATTTCATGATAAAAATATAAGATAACATATAAATTTAAATTAATTAACATATAAATAAAATTAATAATATTTTTTTACCTTCCTTTATATGGTCGAATTTAAAATAAAATAATAGTAAATACTCTAAAATTTATATATAAAACTCTAAAACAATTTTAAGAATTAAAATTGTTTTAGAGTTCTAAGTGTTTTTCTGTTTCTAAGATAGTGACTTCTGCAAAAATGGAAAAATAAATACAAGAATGGAAAGTAATAATACATAAAGCTGAAGTAATTAGTATTAAATTTACTTTATTAAAATTTTATAATTCCGTCATTTTAAATTATTTTTAATTTAAATATTGTATATCTATACACTAGAATAATAATGAAACCACATACTTACAAATGTTGAGCAAGTGAAGATTACTGGTTTAATTTTTTCTGTCTTTGGCCCTTTAAAACCTTGAAAAACGGATTTTCTCACGACATTTTAGAAGTTTTAATGCATTTCTAGAGTTCTTCTTGAATGATTATAAAACATATATTACAGTACAAAAATTTCAAAATGTTCTTTTTAATTGTTCTCTTTATTTTTAATAATGTTTTTAATCTTATAAGTGTATTTAATTATTGTTCCTAGTTTGTTGTTGAGTTATATTCTAAAAATATATAATTTTTCCTTTTTTTTCTGCTATAAATTTTTATATATTTATTTATCTCCAAATTGCTACTTGTTTCCAGTAATTATTATCATCATTATTCATGAACTTATTCTTCAGAAAAAAAAGTATTTCAAATAATAAAACTACCTTATTTCCAACTGATTAATAATTATTTTTGTAAAACATAAATAAATGTCTGAATTCAAAAGAAAATGACATTATCTTATTTTTCCTGAAAAGGGAAAAAAATTGTTGTAATCATATAATATCAAATTTAAAATCATATAATATACATTGATATACTTTACTTGTATAATATTCAAGAACAATTAATTTCCTAAACAAGTTCAAATTTGCGACGAGCTAAGTTATTTATTCTTCAAAATAAATCCTTATTTAAAAATTATACTTTTATATATATAACTAACCGATTAACTGAAAAAAAAACAATTGTCACTGAACAGCATTTATATATAATTCATAAGCCATTAATGAAATTGCGTATTTTCGCTTAACATACCGATTAATAAATTCAGCCTCAAATAACTACCTATTGCGCAGTTACACCTGAATAGTTGATCAACTAAGATGGCAACCACATCCATACGAACCAAATGACATCGACAATTGTACCAACTTTTCCACACAAATTAATCTATGGAAAATCTTCATAACAACTCAATACATTAAACTCAATCAAGACCGGCATCAACCAGTTCTTGTCACATCCTAACTCATCATTATTTACGATGACCAACAAGGATCGCCACAAGACACCGTGGTTTTGTTTACTTCTGTTTCGCGCGCTTTCTCGCTCTAAATCCGCTGCCCGTGTCTCCAAATATCATCTTCCACATCCCGAAAGAAAAGGAGGAGGAGATGAGAGAGATGGAGATGACGTCACGAGAATGCGAAGCATCTTCCCACGACCTCACCATCCAGATGCGCATCCGGTGCATTTGACGTCACGACTTAGCTAATACCATTCGAGTGTCCCACCCCCCAGAAGTGAAATAAGACAATCATAGCAACAAATGCGAAATACGACACGCCCCTCAGACCCTTATTTTCCCATCATGCATCGCGGTGGTGAAATTTCGTAATTGGTATTTTGATGGATTTGAGTCGATCAGACCAGTAGTGATATAAGTCACGATGATATTTATTCACTTCCGGTCACGTGAAAGCATTTTATTAAAGCATTTATTTTGGAAATCATGATTTGAGCATGACAGAAAATGCTTAATTATCAATTTGACGATCGTGGTGTTTGTTCGTGAACATTTTCCATTATATTCATATGAAGATCTTTCATTGAAACATTTCTCATATTATAAATATATGTGTGTTCCTATTTCTAATATGTTTCTACTAGTGATAATTCCAAGAAACACAGATAAATTTCTAACAGGCTCTGAAAATTTTGCGTGAATATAGACAACTTTTTAATGCTTACAAATGATATTTAGTTTGAAATATATACTTTCAAAAGAAACTGTGTAGAGAGTGTAAAATTTCTTATATTATTTTTCTACCGATGAAAAATGTTTTACATTCTTTAAAGTAAAAATTCTTTTTAAAAAATTAATTTGAGGAGATTTAGGAACAAAAAAGCGCCTCGTTTCTTATAATGTTCTGAAAAAGTGTCGTTGAAAATAAAATTTAAAACTAGTTAGCTCTATTTAAAAAAATAAAAACAAAATAAAATATTTTTTTTAAAAAAAAATCATGAATTTAGATTAATATAAGTGTGTTTAATCTTCAAAGATTTCTAAAAAAACTTTTAGTAAAATATACAAAATACAAGATTCAAATTGCTTTCGAAATTCAAATGTTCCTATAAAGGTTCAGCACTTGCTTCACTTTACCGTTTTTATTATTCAGGAAACGACCTATTAAAATTATAAAATTTATTTATTACCTAATGCCAACCAACAGTTGTTCATTTTGTTATTAGAGTTAAAAGTGGAAATTAGAGCCATTAGAGTATATATTATAACATTAAAATAATGTGTGTGTGAAATAGCTTTATAAAGCGAATGAGCAATAAAATTATTTAAAACTAATAGTTTACAAAAACTTTTAGATATTGTATAATGTTGTCTTTAACTCTTATGTTGTACATATAGAAACTTAAAACTCAAATTTTTATCTTATAAGGATAAAAATTAACTCATTTACGTTCTTTTATAATGAAAACAACACATTGTGGCAACCCAAAGCCAATTCATTTAAAAAGAAAACCATTAATATTTTTGTTAAATTTCCTACTTTCATAAGAAATATAGTCGTCAACTATAGTGAACAAAATATATATCATTGGAATATTTTGGTATTTATAATGATTTATTTTAATTTTTCATTATTATTTTTCCAGTACTTTCCAAATCAAGCTGCATCTAAATGATTAAAAAGGACGAATCTTATAAAATTTCAGATGACTTGAACTACCTTTTGGATAGAAACAACTTAAAACACAAATAGCACTTCGTATCAGTTACTTTACTGGAAATAAATCACATAATTGTTTTAAAAAATGTTCACTTAGTAAAATAAAATTATATAATAGTCATCATTTTTGAATAACAATGCTATTACCAACCATATTTGAGTGTTTTTTTCTTTCAAAAGTGATTCTTACAAAAATAAATTAGGATAAAGTTATTATATTGTAATATGTTAATTGCATTTCAATATTATTTTTAATTCTGTATTTGAGTAACCATTAAAATACATCACTTAAAGGAAAAAATTCTGGGTACATTCCTTTTTTTATATATAAAAACAGTTTTTAACATACTTCCACACTCTACTACATACTTCTATAAAAGTAATAGAAAAAAAAACTCAAAAAACAACACATTCTATATGAAGAAAAAACACTTTAAACATTTCCTGTAACTATTAGTCGTACTTTATCGAAATATTTAATCTATCTGCAAGCAACAGATGCTAAAACCATTTTCCACATGTGAAAAGACCCGCCTTATGAAACAGCGAGATTCTTGCTTGCGATAACATAACCGCCTTCTTCTAATGCATTAGAGCGCGCTAGACACAGAGATCATTCATATCAATGCTTAGCACACTTCTATCTCTTAACGAACATCCCGTTAAAAAAAAAATCTATAGATGAAATCTACTATTTTCTCTAAAATAAACGTATGAAATTAGTGATGATTATCTTTTTTATCAATATACAGCCGTTGTGAAATAATAATGTACTTTTTAGAATTAGATTGAAATTTAGTTCTTAATATGTTGTTGGTATTATATATTGAGAGATAACCTATATTAAGAATAAGAATTAATTCACAGCTAATTCAAGGAAAATGATATAGTTTGCGTAAAAGTTCTATACACATATAAATTTTTAAAATAATCTATTTTAAAATACATAAAGGAATGAAAAAATGCGTTATTATTTTACTCATCAGCATTTTCAAAATTAAATTTATATTTGAGCTTTTCGAGAGTAAAGTTAACTACAGAAATTGCTAAATTTTAAGAAAATAAACAAGCATGTGAGTTTAAGTAAAATAAATTTCCATTTATTTTTAAAATTTTATACATTATGCAGTAAAACTTCAAATTTCTTTTTATTCTTATTTTTTAAAATTCTTTTAATTTGTTATATCTTTTGAAAGGATTTTACGTAAAACCATTACAATTATACCAAATTATTCGTGTATTATGAAATTCAAGGTATATTAGATAAAATTGCACTGAATAAGGCATTTTTATAAATTTTTAATAAGCAGAGATCAAAACTGAAAACAAAAGAGGGGCGTAATGAAGAATTAAAAGCACATTCCTTGATTTTTGTAATTTTATGTAATTACTTTGCCATTAAATTTGAAAATACGCAAAAATATTTTCCAACTGCAAATTTTGTTTCGTGAAGAAAACTTTTCATTTTATATACTTTCTACAAAAAGTTTCTTTATGATGAAGTTGTTTCTAATTTAGGAACAGTAATTGAAAGCTGTAGCTTTCGTTTTTAATGAATTATGCGTTTCAGAAACATTAACTAATAGTGTTGCCACTATTTGATGCACAGAAACTACTACTACACATCGAAAGAGAGTATTAGGATCTATTGCTTTAAGAAGCAGAATAATTACATCCAAAATAAACACTTTTTAAAAACAATGTGAACAATCACATTACAATAAATTTTAAAAAGAAACATTTCTTTTTAAATTATAAAATATGCAAGAAATGAACCTGAATGTAGAGAAAAAACATGCGATTTATATTATGTGTTACATTCATGATTCACGAGTTAATGCATGCATTGAGTTACATATTCATGAATTATGCATATATTCATTTACGATATATGCAAAACTCATGAGTTAATGCATATAATGTATTACTAAAAGTTATTTTAACATTTCTTATGAGATACACTCATTTTTAATAATAACAATAAAGTTATAAATATGGAAAGTTGTTTATTTACTAAACTTCAGAGAAAATGCATGTTATGCTAAGCAATTCAATCATTTTAATTAAAAATATGCTTAAAAAAATTATCTTTTTGTAATTCTTCGCTTAATTGTAAGAAAAATACATCGATTATTTATTTTTCCTGTTTTAATATTACGCTGCATGTTCAGTTTAATTTATCACCTTTATTTACAAAAATTATGTATCTAATTATTATTAATTACCTTAAATTGTATAAAGAAGTCTTTCATGACTTCATTTTACCAAGATATTCATGCGAATTTTTTTTATAGATATCCACTTTAAACAATTCAAAAAATATTCAATTCTTTTCTAATTTATAGAAGTATATCCAGTACAATATTTTACCATTGCTATACATAATTCTTTAATAAACCCACAAAATTTTTTGGTATGTTTTGTGAGTCATACGATCAAATCAGAATTTACATAAAACCCATTTGAGATGTTTTTCCCTTATATTGGTCTCTACTAGCTATTGTTAGAGAACTTTCCCAAATGCATGAATATTTCATTATTAATATAGTCAGAAAAAGAAATAAAGAGTAGATATATTTATATTATACACAGCGTACCTAAAATTTGTAAGATATACTTAAAAAATATTCATTTATTCATTCTATTTTCCGTTCATCTAAATCACTTTTTTACATCATTTCACCAAACACTTTAAATTTTAAAAAAAATATCCTCTAAATTACGTTAACTTAAATTTCCATTTTTAATCAAAATATACGAAATGAATTAGAATACATAATTTTCTTAACAAAACAATAATAAACTCTTACAAAAGAATGTTGACGCATGTGTAAATACGCAGGTAGATTAAAAATACATTAGTATTGGTGAATATTTCTGTTTGAAAAAAAAAAAATGCCCAAATTTATTCTTCAAAAGTGGTTTTAACTTACCAGTGTTTTAGTAAAAGACATCGAAACATAATGGTAATTAGCATTTTTAACAACTAAACACATGTTTAATATTTACAATACATTTTAAAAACAACTTTACAGGTCTTAATGGCTCGCAATTTGCAGCTAATTATAGAAAAATTGATTGAAATGCTTTTGGTGAGGTTTAGCAGAACATACGCATTGCACTTATAAAATAAAAGAGAAGTATTGAGAAAGATTCATTTTATTGATCGTACTATTAATCGCGTTCACTTTTGGATAATTCTAGAAATGTAATTCATAGAAAATCCCATCTCTTAAAGACTTTTACATTTTTTTTGGTGCTATTACCTAAGTATCATAGTAAAAACGCAAACTAAGCGTAGCACGAACGTTCAGCATTTACAAAGATAATGAAAAATATTAATGCCGAAGATATAACCTTAAAAAGAAAGTCGAATACCTAAGACTGTTCACAGTAAACTAGATTTTCAATTCTTTTACTTGAACATATTAGTTTATTCCGTGACTAAAGTACATAACTTCTTTTATTTTTCTATGCATCAGTTTGCTTTTAAAAAGATACATTTCCCAGAAGTTAATATCTTTCGAATCACGAAAAGTTATTCAGCTGTATTCCATCGTACAGTTTTATTCGGGACTAAACTCCTCATAAAACATATTCACATGCAGCATTTTTTTGTGTGCGGATTAGTGAGAATAGTTTTTTTTATTTCTATATAACTAATAAACTTAACTATACCAAAACATTTTTATCAAATTATGATACATTGTATAGAATATTAAAAAATAAGCGCAAATAATGTTTCAATATATATGCTCGTATTTTCATAATAAAATAAGACTTATACTCAATTAGATAAAAAAAAGAAACCTTTTTTGTAACGAAAATGAAACTAAATACCATAAAATCTGGAGTATAGCGTGCACCTATACTTTCAATGTGTACGTAATTTTTAATTTTTAGGTATATTCGCCGTATAACGTGCACTCCCTTTTTTTACGAAGAAACCTGAAATGTAGCTGTGCAATGCTTTTATGTTTTGAAGTGATATATTCCAGTTATGATAGTAACCTTTAGAAAAAAATATACTCTTAGAACAACAATTTTAAGTTCATAAGGAATGTCATTTCTTTTAAATAAACAGTACTTCGATATATATATGTAGCAGTCTAATTTTTTATGTCTATCTCTTTCTTTTATGTCTATGTCTTTTAAGTGTTATTTCTCTGTTATTTTTATATTTAAAGCTTATTTAGTGATACCAGGCGTATAACGTACACACGTAAATTTCAGTTTTATTTTTTGCAATAAAAAGGTGCGTTATACACTTTATTTTACGGCAATTATATAATGGGTTCATATAACCTGCAAAATTGTTGAATCATAACTACATTAAAATACAGCAAAACGAATTAAAATAACCAATTGCTATGACTTAGATTTCCTCTAAACCTAGATATAATTCTCTTTAATTAACAACTTACCAGCTTCATATAATGATCGTTTAGCTACGAACCTCATACTTTTGAGCCGCAATCAAGTCAATAATTGTGCAATGTAAAAGTATTGCAACAAACAAAATATATATTACATTACATAGAACTTGTTTTCTCTAAGGATAATTATTCTAAATACTTCAAACAGAATCACGTGATATCAGTTGGAAAACAAACTGAAATATATAAATCTTTAATGCTTCTTAGAATGATTACAGCTATTTGCGTGATAGTTAAAATAAAAAAATGTATAATTTATAAAAGTTTTTAGGTATAAAAGACTAAAAGTATTTAAACTATGAAATATCATAGATCTGAATGATCTCTTAATAGAGGTAATTTCTATTTTTTTTTCAATATATCCTCATAATAAAATAAAACAAAACGTGTTCATTTAGATAAAACTTTTCGAAAAAAAGAAAAGTAAAAAATTATAAATAATCATAATGAATTCAAAGTACTCTTAAGATTCATAGAACTTTCTTGGATCATAACTGCACTAAAGCAAAGCATAACAAATCAAACTAAACAATTGTTATAACTTAGATTTCATCTAGCTCTAGATTTAATACCTTTTAACTAATATTAAACCAGAGCTATACACAACTTTCCTACGCCAATGGACCTCTTATTTTTTAACCTTTATTAATACCATTATTTTTACAATACAAAAGTATTATAACGAATAAAAATAATTCTACGTCATATTAAAACTTATTGTTTAAATGGTAATTATGCTAAGTGCTAGCAGAATAACGTGATATCAATTGGAAAACTAACTTTAAAGTAAATATATTCAGAATCGTGATTTTGAAAAAGAGTATAAATGAATATTTTTTAATATTTAGTATCATTTGAATTAATAAATATATAAAATTGTTTTAAGAATATTATTACAAGAAAAAATTATTTAAATGCAATTTTTTGGCAAAATATGAAAAAAATCAAGGCATATTTTCAAAACATACTTCTTTTATGAAAAATGCTGCTATAATAATAATATTTTGCCTATATGTAATTAGAACTTCTATACTAAGATTGAACTAAAAGTTTTGAAAAATTCACATTGTTTTCAGAGTTACTATATCATTTAAATAATAATGGGTGTTTTTTTAATAAAATTAATGCACTCTGTTATAATAAAATAATAAATCCACGTCTATAATTTATGTATTGCAAAAACCTTAGTTCATCCCCAGAAGGGAAATCCTACCCAAGCAAAAAATATTACTACTTTGAAACCATTTTTCATAAAAACATGTCATACTTTTATCATTTTTATGCCAAAAAAAAAGCATTTAAATATTTTTTTCTAGCAATGATATTCTTAAAAAAATTACGCACACACTTACACACGCACGCACACACACACACATATATATATTCAATTTACATTAAATATCCAAAAAATTATTTGGTTATATATTTTTTCAAAATCAAGGTCCGAACTTAATCAGTCACCTTAATGTTTTTAGCATGATTACAACTAATTCATATAATTCAAATTTAAAAATATAATTCTTAAAAGTTTTTTTATATATAAATGACTTTAAAAATATTTAAAACAGGAAGTATCGTAGAACTGTATGATCTCTTCATAGAGATGATCTTTTTTATTTATAATTCACTAGTAAAAATTACCGGAAAGTTTACATATAACGCATATTTAACATATGAATTAAACATTTTATATATATATATAAATGCTAAATGAATGAGGTTAGAGGATGAAAAAATAAGGACATATCTCTCATACCTTTTCTCTTCACAACAATAATAAGATGCTTGTCTAGGTTGAGGACACGCACCGTCACTGATACCAGAGATGAAAAAGTCCAAACATCACGACAGTATCATTGAGGTCGAGTGCTGCTCCCAGAAAAAAAAGTAGAACTACTCGCGTCAAGATCAGAACTAAGAATGAGGGTTCGGGGTACTTGTTGCTGCTGTTGGAGAGATCAGATCAGTGGGGGAACAGCAGCCGAGGGGTTGCGAATCGCACCAATGCCAGGGCAGGGATCCACTGAAGTAGGTGGTACCACGACACCTTAGCTCCCCCCTTCTTCAATTCTCATCAGAGTACATCATTCGATATTGAAGATGAGGAGGGGGGAATCAAAATTGAAAATTTTCCAATAGGGGAATGGGGAATTTTGTCTACAGTTATGTACCTATGTTCCGTTCTCACGGTTCTTCCAGACGGTAACGGGACTTCCTTAAAACTTCAGGTGCCAAAAAAGGCTAAGAATAGTAACGGGAATATCACCGAGTTTTTCCCACTATTGAAAAGATTGGGTTTCCAGTACTGGGAAATCTGTCTTACTTGTTCAAGGTCTGTTACAAAAAAGTGGGGTTTTATTTTTGCTGGGTACCATCTGCAAATGAGAAAATATAAACACGAAATCTGGTTGCTCTTCACCATGTGCAACTGTCTGGTTTCTTTGTCAATGCTAAACCTGAGAAAAAGTTTCTTTTTCCGAATTGTAAAATACAAAAAAAAAAAAAAATTACATTTTCCGTTTGCTTCGAATGCTATGTAGCAAGATAGGGTTTGTTTCTTTAAAACTTGCATCAATAGATTTTAAGAAAAATTTAAGTTCCACATATCAGTATAAGATAATATAAATAAAAAAATATACAGTACAGTATCACACAATGCTATGAAACATTGTATAACTCTACACATATTCAAAAACACTGTACAGTACGGCATAACTTAAAGGAAATTTAAGTAATGTTGACTGTGTGATATTACACATCTATTCTCAATATTATAAAAGTATTACAAACCATCATGAGATATTGTATAATGCTCAACATATTTAAAGACATTATACAATACGGAATAACTTACAGAAAATATAGAGGATGTTAATCGCGCGCGTGAATTTCACACCTATTCTCAATTTCTTTTTAGAAATTTAGTAAAAAGTTTAAGGTTAAGGTCCAAAGGTCAAGTAAAGGTTAAAGTCAAGGTCAAAAACGGTTCTAACGCACTTATTATTCTTATTTTAAATCAAACCATAAGATATCAGAAAATTTTCAGTGCTTTGTGAATATCGGTGCGTAATTTGTTTCCTTAATGGTGCGCTTTGAAGGCATAAAATGTTGAGAATTAGCAAATTTTAATTTTATTATAAGGGGGGGGGGAGGCGAAAAGGCAAAATTTTTCCGTTAAATTTACAAAGCAGTACATGTTCTTTTGTAAATGTGAAAAAATAAAATAAAATAAAGTAAAAAAACATACAAACTATATTTCCTGTTTCATGAGGGGGAGGAGGAAGTTAGAGACCTTGTATATACCCTCTCTGAATCCGCTACTGAAACCTTCGATTCAATATCCGTTGTGAAATTTCAGATGCTGAGATGTCCTTGAATACAAGGTTCTTTAAGTTGAGTCAAGATATAGTACATAGCAAATGCTGTTAATGCGGAAATTGATTCCCTCTTAAGGTACTGAAATATTTTTTGGTATTTATTACTACAAAATGGTAAATATTATTTTTGTAAATTCTTGACACAAAACTTCTAATGCAGAAATTTTAAAGGTGTTTAGTTTGTAAAATGACGAAATTTAAAACTTACTAATTGACAATAATTTTTTTTAAAAATTAAATACTGTGATTTTTTTAATATATGTTTATAGCTATTAATCTGGAAAAGAATTTTCTCTAATATGATTACAGTAATCAAAATTACAAGCATTTTCCCTTGAAACAAGCATTTATCCTTGAAAAATTTTCAGATTTTGACCTAGAACCATGTTTAGAGAATACATTAAATTTTATAAATTTAGTATATTAGTATATTTACTTAGAATGGTTTTCAATCGAATTCAATAGTAAAGAGAACTAAAAAGTTGGTTGTTTTTTACGTTGAAAGATAATTTGTTGAAAGATAATTAGTTTCCACACAAGACGTACTTTCCACAGATTTAAAGTGGACTTCCAGTGTGTTTATTAGAAACTTATTGCGTTGTTTGCAGATGAACTGAATACGAGTAAGAAATAAGTGCTGCTTGAGAGTTAATGTTAGAAAGCTTTTCCTACTATTTCATAAGTAGTTGACAAAAATTATTATTTAATCTATAAGTTCTAGATGCAAGAGTCTTAAAATATTTGAGGAAACTTTTTGTTTTTTACATAAAGGGGAGGGGGCACCATTAATTACTTTGGAAATCTTAACCATACGTAAAATTCCAATCTTATTCTTGGAGACATTTATTCATTCTGCTTACCCAGATGGAATATTGAGTGAACTACAGATAAAAATAGATCCAAAAAATTTCTCGATAAAAATAGATTCAATCTGTTGAAGATTGCTTAGCTTTCATTTATTTTCACTGATATGTTTTATTATGATACAGATAGTTATTACTTTTATATGTAAATTTGAAATCATATTACCATTAATAAAATTATATACATGAGTAAGTTCACTTTAAAACTAAAAAAAAACGTAATTTTTATATTGGGTTGAACGATTACAATATCCTTGAAATTTGCTTATACCCTTCATTATATATTCTAATTCTTCATTATAATATAGAATATACCCTTCATTATATATTCTATTACTATTAATTTTTAAATATTTCTCTGAAAGTTTTTATTTTGTATTACATTTCTCAAAGTTTTAAAAATGTATTCGCACTATAATATCTTAAATATTTAATATAAATAATTAAATTTGATAATAATTAATGTATTTATCCTTGTAATTCGTTAATCGAATATGTTCTAAGATGGGGAAGAAATGTGTCCGCTCTAACCACGATGAGTTTCAAAGTGTCCGCTCAGACCACGAAATGTTATGTGTCCACTCTAACCACTTCCGCTGTAGCCACGCCACCACAATATTAATTTGGAAAATTAAATAAAATTATTTAGTAATTAAACATGGTCTTGCAATCATTTAATTAATTACTATACAGAATTAAAATGAATCACCTAGAATAATTACCCACCTTCAATCTAATCAAAGTCCACAATAGAATTTTGATGCACCATCAAATTCTAAAAGGAATGTTTTAAATTACTCCTTAGTGTGAGTGAAAGTGAGAATTTAACGTTCTTAAATATTGATAAAGTTTGACTTGGATTAGCATAATCTTATATAAACTTTAAGATGGCTATTGGAGATGGATTATGCAATTTTGAAACATAGTCATGACGAAGACAACATATGAATGTTCCATACCTCGCCGAGAAGACTGTGAAGCTTGGCTTTATGTAGCTGTCCCCATTGCTTCGTATAGCGGCTATATGGGGGAATCCAGACTTGACAGAATTTGAGGATCGTCTGGTGCATGACTAGTTTAAAAGTCCCTGACCATGACCTTTATAAAACCTTGGTTCCCCTCAACCAGCAACACTATTCGATCTTCTACCTAATCTATTTAAAATTCTTTTAGTTAACATTAAAGAGAGTAAGACTTAATTTCAGATTACTTTTTTAAAGAAGCCGTAGAATCAATATTATATTTCACAACTTTGCTAGCCAATACAGAAAAATGTATTATATTCTTCTTCTTATATATTGGTATCTAAATCTCTCTCACATTTTCTCTTTCTAATATAAAATGTTTCCCATATTAATTATGCTGTTATAATTCTAAATAGTTTCTTCATTAAACAAGTAAAGAAGAAATGCTGCATGTACTTCATGAATGTTTTTAAATTTAAAAAATACATTGTGTATCATAAGCGGATGCATGTGTTACACCGGATGTGTGAAGGATTTATGTGAAAATTAGAAATATTTTTCGAATTTAAAATATATGTTATGTGATATATTCAGTTCTAAACTAATACATGATTTTTTTAAAGATAAAATTTTATTTATATAAAGAATCTCAATGAATATTCCACACTTTTTGAAGTTTATATTTGGAATAAAAGAAATGAGCATTTTTGTATTTTTTTATATTATGAAGTGCATTAACATTTTAGATCACTTGAATTTAAAAAGTCTTAAGAACATTTGCCCATGAAAAATAAAAATACATTTATTTTTGCTTATAGAATTACTTGAATACTAGCATTGGCTTAAAAAGAAAGAAATATTTTCATATTTACCAAAAGGAGGTAAAATTTAAAATTATATTTGTATCAAACAATAAAATAGTCTTAGTATATCGATAAAATAATATAGATTATTATATTTTTAAATAGGTTAAAATGAAAAGAATTTTTAAAAATCAAAAATTGTTATCTGAGTTTTTTTTTCTGTTGCTATATAGACTCATTACATTGCTTTATTCCAGGTAATAGCACGTACATGTAAACTATAAATAAGAAAAACGTTCTATTATTTGGAATTCCAAACTAAAATTATTTAAGCTAAATATTTTTCTATCTCTTAAATAAAGTTGGTAACGTATAAATTGAAATCGGTTTAATCAATTATTATTGTTAACAATAAAAATAATGCTGAATTTGCTTAGAAATTTTTGACTAAATAAATTCTGTTTGTGAAATTTTTGTGACGAATAATATGTAGGAACCAAAATATTATATAAAATAAATCAAATATATTTCGTTTCAATCAAATACGAAATACTTCAATTTATTGAGAGGAAACGTTCATTTTTATTTTAATCAAAAGAAATTGTTAATAATAAAAAGATTTTAAAAGTTATATTAAGATATTGATGAAAGATGATAACAATCTAACATTAGTTTATTAGTTTCTGTAAATTTTGTTAAAAAAGTGGAATAATACAGACCACTATAAAATATAAATAAGAAACACTCTCTCTGTATTGCATATTTTAGTTTAATAAAATACTGCTGTTTTATCTCAGTTTAGAAGTAATAATGTGGAATCCTCCAAAATGTATAAAAAAAGAATTTTTTAAAGAATAAGTTATTTACTCTTTCGACAATCAAGATATCAAATGTATAGATACTTTTTGCCAATGCGTGTTTTACAGTAAAAAATTATTTACTCAAAAATAGTAAATAATTTCAGTCAGTTTCTACTTAAAAATCATTCAAGAAATTTCCAACATTCAATTTCCACATAGATTTTAATCTGAAAAAAAAGCAGAAAGAAAAAAAAAAGATTGAGATGCTTTGAAAAATTTGTAAAAATTCGACAACTTACATAACAAACAAATCAAGTTATATTTTGAAACTTCTGTGGTACCTATAAATAATTTAATCTTGATTTTTAACACAAGATATTTTTATTTTAATCATATTTTCCTTCGAACATGCCATTCTTAAATATAGCATTCTAATTCAATAATCTTCACATGCTGGCATGTCTTTAATAAATTTAAAATAAAAAATGTCTGTAATTTTCTGTACATTAAATTTTTTTTATGATTTTTATGTTAACTGGCTTTGTATATTTACGTTTTTTTATGTATTCATATTTGTACATTAATATTTAATGTGGTAAAACTAGTATATCTCCGTGTCATATTTTTATCGTATAAAATGTTTTTAACTGTTTTTCACGTGTGTGTGACAAGGATTCCGTGATAAAGAAAATTCAACCCAAAGAGCCCATGAAAAAATAAATTTCATCTGAAAAGAAGTTCGTGACCTTGAAGTCCCTTGGAAAATGTATCCACAAAATAAAAAGGGGGGGGGAGGATGGAGAACTCCCCAGCTACCACAATTTTACTCTTCTACTCTTACTTTTGTATCACAGTATGGTATACTTAATTGTGATATGAACTAGATCAAACATAGACAATGACTCAGAAAATAACAAACATTTCTCAATTGTAAAAAATAAAGTTTTATTTCGTACAAAGTTTATGAAATTTTTAAAAACAAATCAGCGAATTTGACGTATTGAAATTTTGATCATATTTTTAGTAAAAAAAATCAAGAACACTGATAAGAAAAAATATTAAAATTTTCTCTTTAATACTTTGATAATATGAATATTGTATGAGACGTTTGAAGTAAAATGTATAAGTGAGCAAAAATTATGCCTTTCCACATTTAATTCGTTTAGCAATCAATCGTATAATTTAATAATTAAATTCTTTTATAAGGATATTTGCTCTCATGAAGTATCAAAAATTCTTATTAATACAAACAAAAAATAAAGATTATTTTTATTTTCTAATTAAAAATTTCTCCCCTTTTTTTAAAATAATATTTGGATTTAAATACAATGATTTAAGGAACCCGAACACGTGTTGAAAATGACCCAATTCAGTCAAGACAGATATTTTTGTTTTTTATTTTGTTGAATAGAACTATCTTTTGACTTTACGAAACATAGTTGCCAAGTTACAAACAATTTTATAAATTTAGAAAAACCGGAAGTGGGGTTTTGATCTACCAGAAGTGGACATTTAAATTGCTCAAAATCTATCATGACGAGTCTGATAACTCAAAATATTTCGAATGTATTTCTATAAAACTTTTTGAACCTGCTATTTATGTTATTTTCTAGAGAATGTACTAAAATATTTCTTACTGTATGAATACTTTTTGAGTTATGGCTTGTTTTTTAAATAATGGTCTCATAAAAAATGTAACATTTCTTATAATGTTTACTCAATAAGCTCTAAAATATTCAAATTTTAATAAAAAATTAAAATTTTAGTACATTTTCTAGATAAATGCATCTAATTTGTTTTAGTAATACTTTTACTAATATATCTTTATTACTTTTTTCTCTAACTGCTTTGAAGTTTTTCAAAAATATTGCTAAAATTTCACTTATAATTGTGATTTTTGTAAAATTCAGGTAATTTATTTTAAATTTTGATAGTTTAATAGTAATATTTATTGGTAGTGAGTTCTAAAAGAGCATTTATAATGTTTTAGTATGCTATTTTGTTAAAAAGTACTCCGAACGTGTTCGGATATCTTAAAGTATAAGATTTGAAGTTTTATTGCTTTATACATAAGCTGGAGTTTCTTTTTATTGAAACTATTATAGTTTGTACTTGATGTCTTGCTCATTAAGATAGTTTTTTATGTTTGAAATGCTGAAATTATGCAAAATAGTGCAAAAATCCCTTGGGCAAATTAAAAATAAATTAATTTTTTTAATTGAAATACATATTATTAAAAAAAAACGGTAAATTTTTCTTAAATTTCCTTTAGAAAAATAAAACTAAATATATTATGTTTCATTTTGAAAACTATATATACACCTATTTAAAAATTCCATTTTTAAAAGAATCATTGAAACAAACCTTTCAGTTCCAATATCAGAATCACAAGAGCATTTTTTCTCAACCACTATCACAAGAATATTTACCATCATTTGACATAACAAAAGCAATAATTTTTTTTCAAATACGCGTGGTGCAAATACTGCCAATAACTTTTCATTTAAAGGAGAATTCCTTTTTTATTACACTTCAAAAATTATGTGATTAATTTCCTTTCCTCTCATATTATTTTAAGATAAATCGGTACTTACGTACAATCGCAACGATGCCAATATTTAAAATAACTCGCCAAGTTGGCAACCTCGATTTCGCATGTGTCGTATGAAATGAATTGGCAACCATGTGATCCGTTTCATATAATGTTGCCAATGCGGCTGTGATATTACGTAAGTACTGATAATTCCTTGTATAAATAAATCCTGAAGTTCAACGAGTTTAGTTTAACTCAATTTGAACTAATATCGTTTTAAAAATTCGATTGGTTGATCTTAACTCTTTCCCTGGCGTAGGCGCGATAACACGGCGAGACAAATCCAACTCTTACCTGGCAACGGCGTGTTTTCACGCTTTGACCATTAATTTTTCAGCCATTTAATTGTTAAATTGCCTGCCAGACCACGGTAGGATTTAAATACCCCCCTGCCGCCAGGGAAAGATCATGATTGAATGACGAAAATGAAACCTGAACTGGCACTCCTCTCTCTAAACTTACACATGGGTTCAACGCGCATCAGTCCCAGCGCATGGTAGGACTTTAATGATTCTGGGACTCGAATTCATAATTCTATCAAATTAATTCTGCCCACGAGTTCACGACGGTGATTAATTTGCTACCATAGGCATAGCTTCAGAAGCAGATTCGATATTATTGATCACGAACATGCAATTTTTAACTATGACTATTGATCTCTTCGAGCGTTTTATTTAAGGCAGTGCTTCTCAAACTTTCAATATCTGTGACTCAATGTTCAATCATAATTTTCATCGCCCCCCCCCTTCCATAAAATAACAATGCATTGAAATTAATAATGCTATACTTTGACGCTAGAGCTATAATACGATTTAAACCTCTTAAGTGCCACCGTATTATATATAAATGTCTTACTCAACCAAAGCGTTAATTGTCTGGGCCGTATATATACGTCTTTAGGAAGTACGATCTTTTCTGTGCACTGCTATCCATAAAATTATTTCGAAGGCTTTGGAATGCCATACACGTACCTTGACAGTGTGTGCGAAGGATTTACTTATATCAGAGGAGGTTTTACTTATTTATTCTTTTCCATCCCCTCCTCCCGATACATCACATACACGCACCCACGTGGAAAACGGAGGCACTTGGAAGCGAATCGTGTAACTTTTAATAGACAGTAAAAGGGATTAATCATAAACCATACAAATTAAGTGTTAATACTTGTATATAACTTTATATATGACAAGCCCGTGTGGTCACTGGTAATTATTAAACTTGTTCTTAACTTGGTATTGTTAAATTTATTGTGCAGTACTGATACATTTGTAAGTAAATTATGTCAGTGCAAATGTATGTTTTATATTTTATTATGTCAGAATGTGTTTTGTTTGTTTATTTTCAGTAAATTAATGCCTTTTTAAAGTAATCTTTTGTTTCTGATTTTTCAATATGCTCGCGCCCCACAGTTTGGGAAACGCTGATTTAAGGTGACACTGACTAAGTTCGGAACCATAATTTTGGAAAATCTTATAAATGAAAATTTTTTTTATTTAATAGCAGTTGAATTAGAATATACATATAAAATTGTCTTAAGAATACTATTACAAAAAAATTTATTTAAATGCAATTTTTTTTGTGCAAAAAAAGAAGAATGAAAGACATTTTCCTTTTATGAAATATGCTTCTATAATAATAATGTTTTGCCTATATATTGCTAGAAGTTCCCTACAGAGCCTGAGCTAGGATTTGTAAAAAATTCACATTATTTTCAGAGTTGTTGAAATTGAAATAAAACTAGATGTTTTCTGTCAAGATTTCTTTACTCTGATTGATTAAAATATAAAGAAATCCATTCCCAAATTATGTATTTCAAAAATTCTAGTTCAGACTACACTCACTATTTTCTTTCTCATAATTTCAATGTAAAATTTTCTTTTCACTTTAAAGCATTCTCTTTTAAAAAATTTTTAAACTCTTAATTCTTAATATTTCTTATCGTAACACAGTACTGAGCTAAGATTTGGGAAATAAGCCAAACCAATGCAACTCTCAACCCAAGCGATTGGAGTTTGTTTCCCTGCGGGAAACAGGAACTCTACAACCATTCAACCAGTTCGGACTTCATTTTAAGCAGAAGTCTTAGCTATATATAGCGAAGTATTATAATAACAGAAGATTTTTCTTCAAAAAAAAATATGTCATTTTTTTCCAAAAAATTACACACATTTGAATAATTTTTTCTTGTATATTATTCTTAAAACAATTTCATGTGCATATTTTATATTCAAGTGACACTCTCTAAATATCTAAAAAAAATCATCAATTTATTCGCTTTTTCAAAATTACTCTCATGAACATAGTCAGTCACATGAACTGTAAATCGAACAGTTAAAATCAGATGCATTGCTATCTGAAAAAAAGCTTCGAATTATTTTTATACAAATATTGGCCCAATATAATTTCCAACCGTTAAAAAAAAAAATATTTTTTTTACCTTTTTTTTACTATGAAGTTTTTTAATTTTAAAATAAAAACAGAACGTGTGTGTGTGTACACTGTTCTGTTCGTCTGCTGGTTTAAGGTATCCGACTACCCTAAAATTGTGAATTTTGCCAAAAATTGACAATTTTTTTTTATGTTTTTATTTTATAGGCCATCTTATTAGCTTTATAAAAATACCACATTTATTATTTTCCGTTCACTAGAACAAAATCTACAAGTGTTTTAGTAAAAACAGATGTCAGTACTTTAAACAAGATGTCATACTTTAAAACGCATTTTACTCGAAATGTGTGTGTGTTTTTTTTAAATACTCAAACGGGGCCAGCGATTGCTCAAAATGCTAAAAATGTTTTGAAAATAATTAACTGGAATTTTTTGTGCATGTTCTATACAATAGTTGAAGTGCTTTAACTTTCAGATTTATCAATCACTGTTTTATTACAAAATTTACAGTCCTTTATGTGAATATAATCACTGTTTTTTTTAAGCAATTTCATATAATAACTGAAATAAAGTGCTCTAGTTTTTATAAAACTTAAAATATCTCTTATCCTGAAGATCATTTCAAGAACGAATAACATAGCAACACATCAGAATTGAAAAATTGGAAGTTTGTTTATAAACTTTTGGTACAGAATGGGCCGCGTGTATGTTATTTTTCGTAAATTTTTACCAACATTTTAGAAATAATAATTTCTTTTTCTCTTCTTAATTTTAGCATATTTTTCTTAAAATGTACTAAACAAATCTAAAAACAACAATAAAATTCCCATACCTTCATTTTTTCTTTAAAAAAAAGTTGTCGCAAGTAGTCGGATATCTTAAGTAACTCTAAAATTATTTCTATTAAAATGTGGCTAAAGTTTTAATGTACCACATTCATCTTTTCATCGACCTAACACATTCCTTTATCTGTTAACAATGAATATTTAATTATAACGCAGCATTTAATGCCAATGAAACAGTTTATTGCTAAGTAAGTGATAATTAGTTGAAGTTGTTTCCCTTATTACCAAGCCTGCATTTCGACGAGCAAGAAAAAAATTCTGCTAATTGAGTATTACGAATGAATTCATTTAATTAATCAAACAAAATAATTCAGTTATTTCGATAGAAAGACTTTTTAATATGTTAATTCTTTGATAATCGAAAACGATAATTAATGACTATTCCCTCGACACATTGTTCGTTTTAATTAATTTTATGACTCTTCAGTTTTAAGTTAATTTGTCAGAATATTTTTAATTAAGAAAAGTAAAACAATCATTCGAATTTGTGGCAATTTCAATCACATTTTAAATGTAGAAAACACCAATTTTCCGACTGCCACTTCTTGTAAGAATATTTTATTTTTAATTCAAATAAAAATAAAAGAATTGGGAAATATTTTAATTACACTCATTACTTAAATTAATAGTAATTACTTTTTAGTAAGCTTAATTTAATGTATGAAATTATATTATTTTTTGGGAAATTTTGATGAAATGTAAGAACTGATTAATTTGGTGAAGTAATTTCTGTATTGATTATTGTAAAAACTACATTGTATACTATTTTATGTTCTATGGAAAGTTTGGTAACATTATTTTAATTTATACCCTCTTTAACACATTGTTTAAAGGGAACTTGAAAACAATGCTTTTTTTTAACAATTGAAAAACACGAAAGCGAAATAAAGTCATTTACAATTTTATTTTGTTGTATGCGAGCATTTAAAATTAAAAGACTAAAACAAATTTATTAAAATTTTTATAAGTACTTATTTTATAAAAATACGAGGGTTGGAACTTTACTAGTGGCAACAATTTGTTTACATGGAATACAAAAGTGATTCATGTCACCATGTCATGTCAGAGCTTCAATATAGTCGCCAGCATTGTATATAACTTGTTTCCAACGATGAGGAAGTCGAAGAACAGCGGTAGCAACGCCTGTTATGTTGATAGTTAGAATGGACCGGTCTACTGCCGCAAAAATCTCTGGGCAGTTTTGAAGCGAATGCCATGAAGTGGTTCCTTCATCTTAGGAATAATGTCCCAAGGACTTAAATCTGCACTGTTCATTAGTGGGGCAACAGCGTGCACTTCTGCTCGGCGGACATTAGGACGCCCTGGCCGATACATATCTCCTACATTTGTGCGTTCTTCATTGAAGGCTTTTATCCATCTTGCTACAGTTCTGTAAGCCAATGCAGATTCTCCGAAAGCCTCTTTGAAGCCCTAAATGACATTGTCGGGCTGTACGACCTCTAGCACATTCAATTTTTATCCAACTTCGTTGTTCTTGTTTTGAAAACATCCGGACAAAACTTACTTTAGACCTCAAGCTAATACAAGGATCACAGTTCTTCGACTCATTCCAAATGCGCGCGACATAGGAAGGACGAGTCTTTTGGTGAGAGGTAAGGTGGATATGTAGTTCACATGTGGTATACACGACATTCTTTGGTGTTGCCATTATTAAAGTTTCAACCCTCTTATAAGTAGATTGTTCATTATTTGTTGCTAGGTAGAAATAATCATGAAAATTACATATTTATATTTTGTACTACAATTGATATTAGAAAGTTATTTCTTCCTTAATGGCAATTAGCTTGATTTTTATTTTTACGGGAATAATTTATTAAAATTTGCGCATCACATCCTAAAAAAAATTTTTAATCTTCGAATGGTTGTGCCTGTTTTCTTCCTCTGCATATTCATTACATAAAACACGTAAGGCCACAGTACCTTCTACAGATGTTTGTTTTAACAGAAATTGTTCTTAAATATATTCTTTTTCAAAATATAATTCCCAAAATTCGCGATAAATTCCATCTAAACTATACTACTCTAAATAGGAATGTACACAATTATAAAACCAGGGTTTTCTAAAAAAAGAGAAATGTTTATTTTAAAACAATTGTTGTTTTAATACTTAAATTCTCTCATAGACATAAAAATCAGTAAATTTATAGTTTGAATACTTACGTGCTGCCTATTTCCTGCTCAAGATGTCGTATAAACTATTAAAAGTTGTGTATTTGGGTAAATATTCAAGGTTCTTAGAACTTCTGTTTACATAAAGGAATCTTTTGCAAGTAAAGTCCCTCCGAAACGATTAGATTTCCAATTTTATTTACCGTAAAATATTTAAAATATCCTATAAAATAACAGTAAATTTTTCTGTATGACTTTTTAATTTACGACAGTAATTGAGAAATATTTTTTCTTGAATAATACTACAGTAAAATTCAAAGTTTTCCCGACATTTAACTACCTACACCCTCATTTAACCGTCATACTCGAAATGATCTCGGGCACGGCATTAGTGCTCTAAAATGTCACGCCCGAGTATTTACGGTAGTGCTTCTCAAATTTTCACTATTTGCGACCCAATATTCAGTCATAATTCTCATCGTCTCCCTTCCGTACAATAACATTATATTGAATTCAATCATACTATTCTTTGAAGCTAAGGCTACAACATGACTTTAACATCTTTTGTGCTACCAACGTATATAAACGTCTCACTCATCCAAAGCAATAATTGCTTCAGACGTATATACAAGGGGTGATCAAATGAAAAGGTACGAAACGACACGGTGGGTACAAATATAGACTTTATTCAAAATATACACCATAGGCCTGAGCACAACGATCCCACTGATGAACAAGCCGCAGGATTCCTTGTTCCCAGAATTCCTGTGGCTGTGACGAGACCCAGTCCTTCACAGTGTCCTTGAGTACGTCGTCCGAGTTGAAGCGCTTTCCTTTCAGGTGTTTCTTCAGTGGACTAAACACATGGAAATCGCAGGGTGACATGTCCGAACTGTAGGACGGATGGTCCAACGTCTCCCATTGGAACTTATCCAGTTCCATTTGTGTGACTCTGGAGACGTGTGGACGCGCGTTATCATGGAGCAGAACCACACCCTCCGTGAGCAGCCCCGGTCTTTTGTTCTTGATGAACCTGCGTAGGCGTCGGAGTGTCTCACAGTACACATCGGAGTTAATGCTTTTTCTGTGCTCGAGTAATTCTGTGCTCGAATCATTTGGACGCCGCTTTTTATAAGAGCCTTTGCTCTCTCCTGCGCATGCGGCACCCGCGCATGATCCGATCCCAGTCAGAGTCTCCAATGGCATCCTGAGATGTCTCGCTACATTCTCCCTTGGCGGAATATGCAAATATTTAACTGTTTCATTTTTATGTCGTTTCGTACCTTTTCATTTGATCACCCTTGTATAACTCTATCAGAAGAATGATCTTTTCTGTCCACTGCTATTCACATAAAATTATTCGGAAGGCTTTGGAATGCAATAAAAAGACCTTGAGACGGCGTGTATGTGTTTGCGAAGGATTTACTTATTTCAGAGGATTTGCTTATTTATTCCCTTTCTCCCACCCCCCTCATTAATACTTGACATACTCGCGCCTACGTGGAAAACGTTAGCATTGAGGAGCGAATCGCGTAACTTGTAATCGGCAGTTAAGGGATTAATTATAAACCGTACAAATTATCAAGATAAATATTCGTTTTTGGATATAATTTTTATATGAGCCTATAAGGCTCCATTGGTAATTATTAAAGTTGTTCTTAACCCAGTTTGTGTGTTAAATTAATTATAAAACACATTGAGCAGTGCTGATACGTTTACAATTGTATTATATCGGTATAAATGTGTATTTTATTTTTTCTAATGTCAGAATATATTTTGTTTGTTTACTTTCCATAAATTAATAATGTTTTCAACTTTTCAATATGCTCGCGCCTCCTAGAGGAGTTATCACCCCTTCCCCCTGGGACACGTGCCCTACAGTTTGAGAAACGCTGTTGTACGGGGTAATTTTTTAGTGAATCTATAACTGTTATACAAGAATACAGCGTATTACATTTTTAAAATTTCGAATCCAAATTTTAGAAGAACTTTTTTATACGTATGATGATGTAGCTTCTAGACAAGAGAATGCTGGCAGACCACCACCCATATTCCTTCTACTCCTGCGAAATGGGAACCTACAAGACAGAGCAAAGTTTGTTGTTCCAAAAAAGGATACAAAGGATACAAATGGGGAAAAGATAAGGAAGAAAACACTATCCTGGTGTAATGATTACGGAGTTGATTTGTGCTGGAAAATTGTTTCCAGTAAAACCACACAAAACTGAATTACTGTACTATTAATGCGCATTCGTTTTTGTTTATTTCATTTTTTTAGAAAATAATGTTCCACTAGAAACGAGCTTTACCACTACCACACTATGTGGAAGCCACCTCAAGCGAATACGCAATTGCTACAAAACCTTAATTCATAATATTAACTTTTAACTACTAAGTATATTTTATTTTGTTCTAAGCATTTGATTTTTGTAATAAAAAAAATTGACAATTTATGTACTCAAATGATCCAAATCATTTGACAGTTAAAAGATTAACTGATACAAGAATTATTATTGGTATTGTAGCTTGTTAAGAAAGAAACAATATGATAAATCTGCACCTTGCTTTCAATTGGAAAAAAGAGCAATAATTTATATAATATATGGAGTTGTTAAAGCATAACAACAGTTTCTTAGTATTTTACGCATAAAAATTATTGATATTTAAATGATTAATTGTAAATAATTTATTAATATTTTGCTATAAGTATGAGTTTTGAATTATCCTTATTTAATGCTTAACTTTTCATTATTACCATAAAATTTGGAAATAAAATGTAACATTGTGGGAGATCATATAGCAGTGGTCTTCAAACTATGCTCCACAGAACCCTGGGGTTCCACCAAACATACCCAGGGTACAATAAGTCAAAATATTATAAATTTGAAAGTAATCCATAAACATGTATGCAAAATAAGTTCAGATTTTCTACGAAATTTATATGACCACAAGTCTAAAGACGTGTTTCCCAAAGCGGAGGAATTTTAAAAAAAATTCAGCGCTCGGCAGCTTCTCTTTTAAGGGATTTTCTGCAACTTTTATTAAGATATAAAATATTATAAAAAGTTTTTTCTTTATTAATACAACCTAAATTGTGAATATTCAGTTTATGATCCTTGGTTCTTCAAATTTTATACTTGTTAGTGCAATGTTTTTCAAACGGAATGGAATGAATTGGATTTAGACGAGTGTTTTAAGTTACGCAATAACACAGTAGTCTTCAAACCTTTGCAACTCACGGAACCACACAGCTTGAAGGTACTTTCGCGGAACCCCTAGAACACTAGAATGTGTTTCCGTGGAACCTCAGTCCATTCACATACTTCGAAGAATATATCTCAAAATAATATTTAGAGTAGGTCAACATGTTATAGACACTTAATGTAAAGGCAGTTAAAAAAATATTGCATTTATTATTAAAAAATTCTAATCCAATTTTTTAATATAATTTAATTAACAATATTAATTTGTTATCCAAGTGCATTATATTTGAAAACTGGGATATGTGCTTACTTTTTTTCACACAAACTGTCGAAGTTTAGGTTAATTGAGATTAAATGTAATCGCATTATATATTCTGAGTTTAATTTGTTTTTGTAGCCACTTACATTGAGAAATATATTTTATTTAAGCCCAATGTTTTGAATGGCATTAAATGTTTATAGCTGTGTGAGAAATCCCGTGTATTTTGTATGAATTTGCAACTTAAAATATATAAGCTGTTCTTACTAAAATTTAGATTTTAACATCAAATCTGTTGATATGTTGAAAAATTGTTTCCTCTCTTTCACTATACGTGTTTTTTTTTCTACCTATATAAAAAGGTACATTTTCTATTAGAAAACTATTTAAATTTGCACGACATTGTACTAACTAACGAGTATAAAATTATTTTGTGGAACCCGGGATAGTAAACAATAAGATATTCACAATCTTTTAGGAAGTATATATATAAAGATAAAACGCATTTTAATATTCTTTTGTTATATTATAATAAAATTTTAAAAAGTGTTCTAAAATAAAGGTATTATATTTTTTAAAAAAATTCAGTTTTAATGAATAGGTTGAACTTTAGATAATTGTAACTATATAAACTTCATAGATAACGTGAATCCATTTTGCATATATATTTATTTCTTCTCGATTTTTTTTTATTGTGATTCGTGGAACCACTGGGTATGCCTTGTGGAACACCAGGGTTCCGTGGAACACAGTTTGAAAACCACTGCAATAACACATTCTTTTTTTTTTTGTTGGTAAAATAAAATAAGTATTATAAAACGCCTATAAAAAATCCTTTTTTTTAAAAAAAAACACCTGTAAAATAGTATTTCCTATACGAGAAAACTAAGCATGGATGGATAAATCCGAAGGCGTGTCATTGAAGGAGAAGGAAGAAGTTATTAACATATCAACAGATTCTACATTAAAATTTAAATTTAAGTAGAAACTGTTCCTATATTTTAGGCTGCAATTCCACAGAATACAGAGTAGTTTCTCACACAGTTATAAACATTTTAATGCCATTCAGGACAGCATATTTAAGTCGAAAATATTTATCAACGTATGTGGCAACAGATGCAAATTTACGCAGAATATATGAAATGCTGTAGCAGATAGCTTCAATATAGTTTATGTAAAAAAGGGCAAAAATACATATCCCAGTTATATTAAATATATTGCAACGGTAGATGATACCTGGAGCACGAATTAATGCTATTAATAAGTAAACTACATTAATATTATGTTAAAAGATTTTAATAAATTATATAGTATTTTTCCTTAATTTTCTCTGCTTAAAGTCAGAACATGTTGATCTACTTTAAACATTATTTTTAGGTATATTCTTCTAAGGCTTGGAAGATTTCGCAGGGAACACCTTACAGTTATGAGGGCTCCATGAGTGAACAAAGTTCAAAGTCTACTGATATATAGTAATGAAGAATGATACATATATAGGGGATAACCTTAACTGTTACACACTTAATATTTTATCTATAAAAAATAATTTCTAAGACTTATTCAAAAGTGATATGTATTTGTACTGATGAAATGTAAATGAAAATTTTTCCTATGCAAAATTCACTTTGTTTAAGTACTGCTTTTAAAATCAGTTGGATATCTCATGCTTCAAAAACGCTCCTAAGGTATCCGACAGGTTGCGACAACTTTTTTTTAAGAAAAAGGAGATGTGGGGATTTTTTTGTTATTTTTAGATTTGCTTAGTGCATTTTAAGAAAAATGAGCTAAAATTAAGAAGAGAAAAAGAAATTATTATTACTAAAATGGGAAATAATAGGAAAAAATTGACAAAAAATAGCATAGACGCGGCCCATTCTGCACCAAAGGTTTATGAACAAATTTTCAATTTTTTAAATCTCTAATGTGTTGCTATATTATTCAATTTTGAAATGACCTTCAGGATAAGAGATATTTTCTTTTTTACAAAAACTAGAGCACTTTATCTCGGTTACTATATGAAAATGCTTAAAAAGACAGTGATTATATTCACATAAGGGACTGTAAATTTTGTAATGAAACAGTGATTGATAAATCTGAAGGTTAAAACACTTCTACTATTATACAGAACACACACACAAAATTTCAGTTAATTATGTTCAAAACTTTTTTAGCAATCGCTGATGATTATTTTCAAAAAATCACATTTCGAGTAAAACGTGTTTTAAAGTATGACATCTTGCTTAAAGTAATGGCATCTGCTTTTACTAAAACACGTGTAGCTTTTGTTCTAGTAAACGAAAAATGAAAAACTTGGTATTTTTATAAAGCTAATAAGATGGCCCATAAAATAAAATCATAAAAGAATTAGTGAATTTTTGACAAAATTCAGAATTTTAGGGTAGTCGGATACTTTAAATGCGTTAATCCAGTTTAAAACTAGATTGTTTACAATAAGTTGTATCTATTGTAAAAAGGGGTAAATTTCTTTCTGCTAACTTCCTTCTCCAATTCAAGAAAGTATAAAAGATTGTGGGAAAGTTCTTATTTATTTGAATCTTAAATGGTCTCAAAGATTCAAATATTGGAGAAGAAAAAACAAACCGATCAAATTCTCCATTATAATTTTTTTTTAAATTTGATCAGATGAACGTATTTATCCAAAATTCAGACACATAGTGAAAATCCCATAGAGTCAGTATTGCGAATCCCGGATGCCAGTAGATATGGCTTTTACAACATTCAATTAGACCTTCGAGTTATTAAAACGGTACTTTAAACATTGAATAACACTGGCATATGGGAGCTGGCAAAGCAAATATATTATACAAGTTTCCCCGATCAGTTAAATTTGTTCATAGGTTTTAAGAGATTTTTTGCATTGCATGAGATAAAGTCCCATAAATAAAAACTAAAAAGTGATTTCCAAAAGATAGAAAAGGATTATTTGAAAGTTAATGCCATGAATTTTTAAAATTTGTCTCGTGTATTATTCGAAACTCCGTGTATAGTCATGATAATTGTTAGTCAATGACAAACGAGAAAATAAAAAAGTTACTATTTGATGATTAAGATTTAAAGTTTATTACACATGTACGTTTTAATCTATAGTTTGATAAAAGTAATGGAAAATAAATGGTTCTTTAAAATCGATGCTAATTATGGCAGTTCATACAGAGGTAATTTATCAAGAATTTTCAGAAACTATAAGGAATGGATGAACGAAAAATTTATTAGTGTAGATTGAATTACATTATGCTTCCAGTTAAGCAAAAGCTATTAATGCATTTGATAAGAAGTAATAATTCATAGCAATTAACTAAAAATATGACGATAAATTTTTTTTGCTATTCGTGTTTTTAAGAATCTTAACATATATAGCTCCTAATATTTCGCTAAGTATATAATAATTTATGCATTTAATTAAGTTTGAATAAATATTTTAATCAAAATATAAACAAAATTATTGTAAAATAATTTTATACAAAACGTGAAAATATAAAAAGTGGAGTGATGATTATCAGTTAATTTTTGCTTAAAATGTTAACGTGAAATTTTTGTAAGAGACTTCTTGACTCATTTTGTTATTTTTGTCCTATTGTTGCCATTTTGTCACAAAATAATTGATGATTGAAATGTAAGTTATTCTAAAGTGGATCAAATATAATGTCTGGTATGTCTTTTTGATGAGTTTTTGTTTAAAACAGATGATTTGTTTGAAATTTTAGGACTAATTTCTTAGCATTAAATATATATTTTCAATAATATTTCAACAAATAAAACAAAAAGTCTGGGAAATGATTTCGGAAATGCAAAATATATCAATAACTGAATTTCTTTGTTAGAAAAAAGAGAAAAGAAGAAGTCATAAAAGAAAAAATCAAAAAATGAATTCAAATATCATTACCTTCTTCATCCCTTAGTGAAGTCAATAAGTTTTCAAGAAAACTAATCTACTGGTGAAATTTACAAATTACTTGAGTAGCATTTGGCATTTTTATTGAATTCGCTTACCGTTCAGTATCCCTTCTGTTTTTCGGCAGATTTTATTTTATGTAGACTGTTTAAAAATATTAAAGTATCCTGACATACATATAATCTCAAAACATATCGCAAAAGGTTGCATATTTTAAGAGATTTTACCATTTGCTCTCTTTCTTGACAGAAGTGAAGTTTATTATACGTAAGATTTTGAAAATTTTTTAAGCATAGCAGATTGTGTCAGAAACAAATGAGTGGCAATTTTTATGCAGAATTCGATAGTTAAACTCTTATCAAAACTATTACATTTTCTAATTCATTACATGTTTGGATACTGTGAAAACATATACTGCAGGATGTAAAGGACGCAAAACTTTTTTTTGTGCATAAAATCGAAAAAGAACTCTTTCGCGAATCAGAAATCAAAAACATCGTCACACATCTATTTTATTCATTATTTTTAAATTTCCAATTAACTGGACCGTAATAATTTGCTAATAATATTTTTAGCTGCTGTATAAAAAATGTGTAATTTCTGACTAAGGATATTTTTTGTGTAGTTGTTATTATTATAAAATTACCGAAAAAAAATGCATTTTTTCGGATCTTAATATTGCAAATAATCCCGATTTAACGAATAAAATAATCGGTTCTGATGAACGCATTAAATCGGGGCCCGATTGTATTACTTATTGATGAGGTATATTAGAAGCAATGGATTTGGAGAAAATAAATCTTTTTAAGTCCGAACAACGGTTAAGTAAAAAGGATGTCACTAGGACGAAAATGTCAAGGTGCTAATCACCCTTCTAACTTCCATAAAATGTCAACATGTTGACTTAGGAATCCCAGACCATTTAACCCCACTACATTACAGCGGTGGGTACGGCACCGATAAATGAACTTAGTGCTCTTAGCTGTAACGTATATTATTCTACCAGCTGTCTAAGATAGAACCTGTTAATAAAAAAAGTAGTAAATCAAGAGTATGGAATCGTTTTTAAAATATAGAAAAATCACTTTTCAACAGATAGAATTGTATTACTTTCGACCATTAAATGTTATATTTACTTAAGTGCAGAATTTTGTCAATCATCACGGTACTTCAAGTTAAAAACACTGCTTGGAAAAAATTATTTAAGTGGTAAGTCATTATTAGTAAACTTGGGAGAAGTTCCGAGTCCGACTGATAGTGAGTTCTGTGTTTATTTTTTTAAAGAAAAAAGTAGAGAGAGAGAGTAAAAAAATATTTAAAATATTTAATTTCTTGTAATTTGTTGAAAAACTTAAAACATGTTTGAATGATACAGTAAATAGCAGCTAAAGAGTTGGCTTTAAGATAATTTAGCTTATGGATTTTTCGATATTACTTAATTTATTGCCTTCATGCGTATGTGCGTTAAAAATAATTGTTATATATGGTTGTAAAAGTGGATTTTATTCTGCAAGAACATGCCAAAACTTGTGTATCTAATTTAGAACTTTTTCACCTGGGTATAGTTAAACCTTAAAGTAAAATATAAGGGAAATGTTTTAAAAACTCTTTTTTTTTTCGTTTCAGAATATGTTTTCTTAAGAATTCATTTATCTACCGGGAATAGGTTTGTAACGGATCTATTTGCGACCCTCCCTCTAATACTCTAGGGGAAAAACTATTTCTTTAATTATTGTTCTAATGAAAATTTTCTCCTGAAGAAGAAGATGCGGTTTTTATAAATCAAGACTTATATTTAAGCATTAACGTTTAGGTTCGAGTGAGAAAGAGAGAAAGAATTGGAATTAGATGATAGAAGTTAGTGATTAACGTAAAGTAACGGAAAGCTAGTCGAGAGTGGCTCGACTATTAATCACCGCAGGTTGATTGACTGATTGATAATCAACTTTGAATTCGACATTACGTGAGGACTATTTACAAAGGACATTGAAATTCTGAACCTTGCTGAAGTGACGTGGGCAACATAAGAGCTCCCTCCAAGCTTCTGTACCTCGCCGACGTGAGGATTTTGTGTGCCATAGCCCTCTACACGGTGGATTTTCAGGTACACTAGGGCTGGTCCACGACTTTCCAGAAACAACACTAGCCAAGAGCTCGCGAACTTTATAACTCGGTTATTACAGTCAATCTGTAAAATCAGTGCAGAAAATATTATTAATAAGCTCATTTTGTGATGTCACATTGCAGGATTTATTTCTCATATCTATAATAATTTGTAGTGAATTATCTTCTATCATTTTGCACCATTTTAAATAAATTCATCAATAAGCAACTTAAAACGATAGATATTTTTATAGATTTATACAAGTGTTGATGGTATAGATTCCTTTTTAAATACGCTTTAATTTTTCACTACAAATGAACTTTAAGAATCGTAAAATTTGATCCTAAACATATCTACTTGCTTAATATGAAGATATTCAGTGATGTATCGCAATATATTTTTTATAAAATGTTGTAATGAATTAGTTTGCCTTTTGTCAGTGCTTCTAATAATACTATAACTTATTTTTAAAAATTCCTTCAATATTTCATCGGAATTTGAAAAGGAAAAAAAATTGCATGAAATAAAAGTTTTACACGATAAAAAATGCTTTGAAGCTTCAATTCTCTTTTTTCTAATGCTATAATATTTTTGAAAATAATTATCGAAAAGCCAGATCGGCATTTTAAAAATGGTAATCAAAATCAGCTTTGGGCAGAATAACCAAAATCTAATCTTTTATCTATCTTGCGTGAACGCTAGCAAACCTTAATTCAATTTTTTGAAATCATGGTTTAATTTTTCCAAAATTATTTTATTTTCAGGGTAATAAATTTAAACTTAAGAGAAGTATGATGTATTGATTTGATACGATAAGCAATTTTTTCAAGTTAATTACATTAAAAAAATGAATGTACTTTTGATATGAGGATTTCTATCTCTTTGAATTTGTTTAACTTTAAAACGAATCATATCCTGAATTAATCTAGTAATAAGTATAAAAGATATACTTTTATCTTTGTGGAATTCGGCTTTTATCTAGAAAAAGGAATTAAAATTAATGATTTTTGAAAAACTATCTCTTTTTATGTTCTAATATTGGCAAAAATTAAATTGAAATAAATTGAGAGTTAATGATTAAAAAATAAAATGAAATGAATGATGAAAATATACAAATGACGTTTTATTTAAGAAATTATCTTTTTGATTGAAAAATATAGCATGTATAGTGCTTATATTTCGATAAATAAATTATCTTCTATTAAATTATATGAAACTAACATCAATATGGTATCTAGACCAAATACAAGTTATTCTTACTTCTTTCAGAAGTAAGAATAACTTGTATTTGGTCTAGATATCATATCTACGACGTGGAGGAAGAGGAAGAGGCATATGAACCGAATCCTAATTATACGTTAAAAAACGGGAAAACTTATTATAAAGGGGATTTACTTTAACGCCGACAGACAACTAAAATAACTTTATCTCAATAACACTTATCAAACTTTGTGAGGGAATCACCCCACAAATCTTTGTTTGTTTTTTAATTTAAAAATTGATTTTCAAATGGAATTTGAAATTTTACCTTTTTTAACTGAGATTTAATTAAGGTTTTTAATGATTTTAAACTTTTAATGTTTTAACGATTGTTTGGCGCAGCTTAGCCAGATTTGGCTCTTGCGCCATAAACCCAAACACTCACTCACTCACTCTGAAATAAATTAAGTTCCGGTTAGAATTAAAGGGAAAAAATTCCAAATGGTTCTAAGGCGAATTCGATTTTTTCCCCCGAATTTTATTGATGTTTTGTTGAATATAAATTCTCCTTTACCTTAATTTTTAAAACTTTAAGGGAATCTTATTGAAGAAGAATTAAACTTTACATAAGTGAACAAGTTCCCATCAAACAAATCGCAGAAAAAGAGAAAGAGAATACTTACCATCCTATTCTGTTAAACATGGAGGCTGGTATTAGTTTGTGTTCAGCAACTTGTAGACATCACGTATTTTTGTACATATGCCAGGATTTTATCGACAACAACGATTAATGATCATTCCTGTGGACTTTTTTAGGTCGGTGACTGAACTCTGAGGACAGATTTCTCTCTCTTGGTCCACACCTGGAACTTTTTTTTCTATATTCGATATTTTTGTCCCGTCGGACTACCAGCGAAATGGCACTAGGACCCTAGGAAACCATTGCCTTGATCCATTGTACCATGGCACAAGGCAGCCTTTTAGGAATATGTCAGCAACTTGATGGATCACATAAATCACCGCTCTGCAGTAGCTTTTCACCCTCTTTCACAAGCTTCCAGGTCGCCACGTTTTCTTCCTGCCACCATCCACGGCCATTCTTCCCACAGTCAACGCGTGCGATAGTCCGGACGGCCAATTTGCATAGGACAACGAGTGTTCCGGCTGCTTTTTTAACCATTTTTCAAATGGCTTCCTTCATAAGTTAGCTTTCGCGTGAAATTCTAAGTTTCAGGAAAGATTTAGGATCGGTTCCGGGTCCTGGCTGATGTAATTTATGACTCGAGTGGCGCTATCGAAGTTTTTGAAAGAATCTATTTAGAATTTGGAGGGCCACTATTACACGCTATACTTCGGCCACCCAAACAACCTGCATATGAATTTGATAAATGTAGTTCGCATATTGGTCGATGTGGTAAACAAATTTTCTTTGACGTATGTCAGTGTAGGCAAGTGAATTTTTGGAGGGATTTTTATTTTTGGTGTTAAATATTAGGCTTCGGTGGTGAGCACATGAAAAGTAACCCATTTTTCAGGTACTTAATTTTACTTGGGACTGTTTGGATAAATTTCGGTTTTTAGTGTAAAGTTTTATTTAAAATCTAATTTTAAAAGGAGGGGGGGGGGCTTTGAAACAAATAGGCTTCTTACACGAATTGAGATGTATTGCTTTTATTTTATTAAAAATGACCTCAAATTTTACATTTTATGAAACTTGATACTTCATGCGAAAAATTGATAATGGTTTGTTAACTCTTGAAAAGTGCTAAAAAAATACGGATATGCATACGAATTTAATTCGAAAAATGCAATTGAAATAACTATAGCATGCTTCATATTATTTAGTTAACAATACTGTATAAAAAAATATTATATCTCAAATAACATCAGTGCAATAAATGCAAAATGTCTAAAATATTCACTCAGTACTTAGTATGAATAATACATTTTCAAGAAACAAGTGTAACATATTTTTCATATGTATAGAGGCATTTGGTTTAAGTAATTAAAATCTAAGGCATCTTCAAATTCAATTTATTTATATTGCCGGTATATTCAAATTTTTTTATTATGCACACACTACTAAAATGATCTTTTTAAACTAATGTAGAATAGCAACGCGTGACGTGTAAAAAAATTAATAAATAAGTATGAATGCAGAATATTGAAAATATTAAAATACCTTAAAATTCGGTGTATAACGCGAACTTTAAACACAAAAATGAGATCGAAATTTACAGGTGTGCGTTATGCACCGGATATAAAAATAAGAGCTTTAAAAATAAAAGAAGAGCATAGGAAACAAAGACTCCTACATATATCGAAATATTGCTTATGTAAAAGAAATGACATTTTCCTTTTTTTATGAACTTAAGGGCTTGTTGTTTTAGAAGTATACGATTTTTTAATAAATGATTTCAGTACATAAGTGAATTGTGCTTGTACATTTCAGGTTCCTTCGTAAAAAAAGTGTGCGTATAGGGATTGCAATACTGGTGTTTTGAACCATTTGTACAGTTTCGAAATACCAGTATTCACAAGTTTAAATACCGGTTTTTCGGTATTTACTAGAAATTTTTAAAATTGTTTCTTATATATGTTCAAGGATCGCCAACATAGCAACATATCATACATCTTTGTGTTTATGTTATAGTGTTAATAATTGCATCCTGATTAAAATATATTATAAATGAAATAATTTTAAGTCCATTTCAGAAGGTGAAGATATTAAACGTCTTTATTCCACTCATTCCATTGCTCTTATTTTTATTTTTCCAAGCTGGTTCTACAGTTCTAAGGCAACTTATTAAATCCTTCATCTGATTTTTCCATTGCCAGATACAACGGGATAAAAGACAATAAATCTGAACTTAAAAATATAGACATATATAAATCCTTTCCCTGACAAGAAGAACTAAATACACTACTCCTAGCTAAGTTCTCGTTGAAAGAGGAATAACATACCCAAGCTCATCTGCCTTCCTTTATTCATCAATACCTATGGCACCCTAACGGGCGAAATTAATTAGAACGTGAATACAAAGTTGCATCGTACAATCGAGAGAAGTTTTAAAATATCTAAATCACATCCAAAGCTTAAACTGTCCTATTACAGCTCGGAGCAGCACAGGACAGGATTCGTAGTGAAGAAACCACGTTGCGCTTGTGAAGAAAAATGCGCACTATTTCGATATTTTCTGAACGGGTGATTTTGTTATTCACATTGTATCATACTTTAGGGTTCAAAATGACTTTCAGATTCCTTATATATATATATATACTCATAAACATTTCAAACATTTAACTTTTAGAACATTTAGAACATTTCAATAATTTGTAATAGTACCACAGACTGAATAGTGATATTTGCATTTTTTTGCGATTTAAATAAATAAGATGTTCCTTTATTTATTTATTTTTAGTGTGATTCTTTATATACTGTTATAATTTATAAGTTAAAAATTATTTCTTGCGATATTTACACTCTCTAATAAAACTGACAAGTAAACCTAAGAAAAAAGCACCTGTGTTTTCTTTCTTTTTCTAAAATTTCTAATACCGGTATTAAAACCAGTGTATCCCGGTATAAAGTTAAGAAATACCGAATACCGGTATTGAACTTTTGATCCGATATTGCAATCCCTAGGTGCATGTTATACGCGCGGAGAATCTATCTAAAAATTGCAGCTTGAAAGTATAAGTGCGCGTATCTAGGAGGTGATGGTTATACGGTGGTGTGTATTATATGCCAATTTTATGGTAATTTTATTTCACTTTATCTTCTAGCGAGAGCTGAAATTATTTTCATTTAAAAAATATGTGACTGAAATAAAAGAGGTAGCTTGTTAGAAACATTTTACTAAGCTTATTTATATATATGTGAGGGTTTTACTCTCACAATGTAATTTAAATTTTACTCAAGAGTTATAACTAGGGCTTCAAAGCGGAACTGAACCGAAACCCGGAAAAAATTATTATTTTGGTCGGGACGAAAACCGAAACTGAACCGAAAACCGGAAAAAAACTATTATTTTGTTTGGAATGAAAACCGAAACTGAACCGAAAAAAAATATCGGTTTATTTCGATTCGATATACATCTTCAGTTATTTTATTACTCTAACTAACTAATAAATTTTTTCTAATTAGTGTTTTGATGTTCACTAGAACATTTCTGTTTCAGTTTCACATAAAACTACTTGTAGAAGACAGATTTAATTCAACTGAATGAACTAGAAGTATAGATTATTTTTTAAGAAAAAATATCAGTCTGAGTTATATTTTTCACAGCTCAACATGCGATCATCCAATGATGTTTGCATAGACTGTTTAGATAGAATCATGAACCTAGTTGTCAAATGCAATTTTGGTAATGGATAACAATGCCAATTCTGGCCTTTCTATCCTCACCGCTCGTATCGTACATGCTGGTTAATTGTATCAATTCATATAGAGTACCAATTTAAAAAAAAGGATAAAATATCTTTTCTAAACTTTTAGAGAATTACATTCTTTGCTTATGATCGAATTATATTTTTAGTGTAAATAAGAATATACATGAAATATATTTATTCAGAACTGAACCTAAAATCGAAATCCGTTATTTTTGACCTAACGATAACCGGAACTGAACTGATACATATATTTTTTTAATTCAAAAAGTTTTTTATAGTTTTTTAGTACAAAAAAAATTACAGTTCAAGCCCTGGTTATAATATTTCAAATTTAAATGAAAGAAAAAGGCCATTTGAATCATGGGCGCAAACGAAAAATTGTATTACGAAAGTATATCAAGTTAAGTTTTTAATAATTAATATGCACAGTCTTATTATTTGTGTGTATGATGTCAATTCTTAATTGTTTAATTATTGAATTTTATTTATTTATTTAATTTTGTACTCCAATTAATGAAAACTAAATTTACTTCTTTTATTTATAATATTTTCACGAGGAATGTTATGATTTAATTATTTATTATATTTATAGTAATTATTTAAAACAATTAAGCCATATGAAATTTATAAGTAGCAATTATTATTATTCACAGATTTTGCGAAAATGAGAAGAGAGAAATGAGATGAGATGAGAGTATTTTCCAAATTCTAAAACTTTAAACAGAAAAAATTGTTGAACATAACATATTTATAAAAAATTCTTTAACTTTATGTAATTCTGCAATTCATTCTCAGCACTTAATATTTTATATACTACAGGCAGTGAATTCTCGAAAATCAACGAATAAAAGAAATAAAAATGTACTACCTTGTTTATTAAAATATGGAGAAAAATTAAATAAAATATGTATCGCCTAAAAAATTTCTGGGGAGATTGTCACACACATAATACAATTTTCGAACAATCCAATATAAATTTCTGAATGATCCACATGAAATTTAGATTTGCAGATTCCTTTAAGTTCATTATTATTATTATTATTGTATTATTACCGTATTTATTCGAATCTAAGTCGCAATCTATTGTAAGCCGCACCCCAAATTCTCAATAAGTTTTTGTGAAAAATGAAAAATAGTGTAATGGGGTTTATCGATATCCAATTTTACAAAATTAAAATAATTTTAAACTGAGAACTAATAAGAACTAAATAATTAATTACCTTACCAGTATAATAAACTTTTGAATACATACATAAGCCTGTAATTTCTCTAATTGCCCCATCCAACGAATTTGTTTTCCTTCTATTCTAAGCCACACCTGATTTTCTGTAGCATTAACATTGAAAAAAAGTATGTCTTAGATTCGAGTATATATATATATATAATATAAAAAAAAATATTATATAATATATATTATTATTATTTTTTTTTTTTTTTTTTTTTTTTTTTTTTTTTTTTTTTTTTTTTTTTTTTTTTTTTTTTTTTTTTTTTTTTTTTTTTTTTTTTTTTTTTTTTTTTTTATATATATTATTATTATTACTAAGCTGAGAGAGATGTAAAAGGTAAGTAAAATAATTCTATGCGAACGAAAATAAGTTACTTAAATATTCGATGTACGGATCACAAAATTCAAATGAAAAACATTTTGGAAAATTCACAGACTGAATTCGGTAGAAAATTATATAAATTTTATGACAGAACTAAAATAAACCCATTTACGGGCATCACATAGTATATTAGTTACTCTAATTGAAAAATAGATAGTAAAGCCTTTCAAATCCTTTTAGGCTTTTTATTGCAGTTTTAAATACTGAATTTCTGTTGTTGCAGAGTATGTTTAATGGTGAAATTGAGCCCATCAAAGTAACCAGCCTCTAATTTTAACAAAAAAACTTTACTTTCATTTGAAGCAAAAAAATTAAATGTAACGAAAATCACATATCACATATTTCAAAAAACCAGAGCAAAGTTCCAAGTCATGATAGAAAGCAACATTTATTCATCCTCACGTGACGAGAATTGTTCGTCATTTCTCAAAAAAAAGTTTTACAAAGTTGCCATTGTACTTAAATACAATTGTAAATATAAAAGTTTGCATATCTCAAGTTCACTTCAGGTAAATAATGCAATCCAATCTTTATGCTCAGGTGCTGGGTAATCGTTCAAATTACAATCCAATTGTGATATTATAGTTAATGTTTAAACGAAGGCAGCATACAATTCAACTGTTTTTCTTCCAGTAAATATTTTTTTAATACAGTGCTTCACAAACTTTCAATCTTCGCGACCCAATATTCAATCATAGTTTCCATCTCGCCCCCCATACAATAACAATGTGTTGAATTCAATGTGTGTGTGATACTATACTTTGAAACAAAACCAACAATACATCTTTAACCTCTTAAGTGTCACCGGCGTATATAAACGTCTCGCTCAGTCAAAGCGTTTATTGCCTCAGACGTATATATACGTATTTCCGAAGTACGATCTTTTCTGTGCACTGCTATCTATAAAATAATTTCGAAGGCCTTGGAATGCAATAAGGACATGCATGTTTGCAAATGATTTACTAATTTCAGAGAAATTGCTTATTTATTCCTCCCCCCCCCAATACATCCCATACACACCTACGCAGAAAACAATAACATTGGGGAGCAAATCGCATAACTTTAAATCGGCAGGTCTGGGATTAATTTATAAACCGTACAAATTATCAAGATAAGTGTTAGTTTTTGTATATAATTTTATGCATAGCTAGTCGATGTGGAGTCACTGGTAACTATTAAACTTGTTCTTAACTTAGTATTGTTAAATTAATTGTAAAATACATTGTACAGTACTGATACATTTAGAAGTGTATTATGTCAGTGTAAATGTGAATTTTATTTTTTTATTATGTCAGAATATATTTTGTTTGTTAACTTTCAATAAAAATTAACAATTTTTTAAAATAATATTTTGTTTTCAATTTTTGAATAAGCTCGCACCCTTTTCGCAAAGTTATCACGCCTCCCCTCCAGAGGGCGCGCCCCACAGTTTGAGTAACGCAGTGTTAATACGTTATCTCAGTTGTACTGAATATTTACAACATAATTCAGAAAAAGAAACATACACATTCACATGGAAAAATTGAGTTGTAACTAACTTTCTAGAAATGAAACTACTTCTACATTAAACATCATACTACTTCAATAGTAAAAATATCAAAGAAGTCTTATCGAACACACTTCCTCATTATCCTCATATAATAAATGTTTTCTATATAAAGAGATTAACAAGAAATAATTTTTAGAACGTATGAGAAAAAGAGGAAAAAATATTCGTAAGAAATTATATCTCAAAAGGAGAAGTTGAAATTATTTTATTGATTTCTATTTATCAAATTTACATGATGCTTATCGAATATTTTATTCACTGCACCAATCTTTTATTTCCTTTGAAATACAAAGAATTTCTGAAGTGTGGTGGAAAATTGGATAAATCTTACTTTTAAATCGACCAATAATGGAGGTTGAAATTGTAGCGGGCTATCTTTTGAAATTAATTTGATGTTTTCGTCTGATGAGTTGATTCTTTGTTAACGACATACTTTAAAGCTTCACGAGAGACATTAGCGATAAACGAAATTTAGAACGCGGTTAATTAGGAGTTAATTTTGATGTTATAACAAGTTTTAACCACCTTCTTGTAAATGGAATTAAGTACCGTAAAATCTGGGGTATAACGTAACCACCGTATACCGCGCACCTATACTTTCAAGCAGTAATTTTTAATTTTTAGGTACGGTCGCCGCGTATAGCTGTAGAAGTCTAATATTTTCTATGTGCTCATCTTCTCTTTATTTTTGAAGCTACCATTTTTATATACGGCGTATAATGCGCACCCGTAAATTTCGATCTTATTTTTTTTGTGTTCATAGTGCGCGTTATACGCCGGATTTTACGGTATATAAAATAAATCATATTAGAGGGAATAAGAGGCGATATGGAAAAACTGCTATGAATATTTGGCAACAATTAGTGAGCTTATTTCACGTGCATTATTCCATTAGAACAGAGGCTCCAAAACTTTTTCTCTCATAAGCCCCTTACCATGTTTTCTGGCTTTGGGTAGACCTCTGCTTACCTGATATTGAAATTTTGCAAATGCAGGTACTTAAATGTGTTTCTGGCAGCTGGTATAGAGCTACTTATTTTAAAAGCTTTAAATTTCTAGCTGTAGGGAAGTGTAATATGAAAAATTAAGAAAATATTGTCACGTAGAAGGAATAAGGCGAAGTTATCCAATACACGATTTATTTTGTCGTAGTGTTTTACACGGGCAGCACCACAACTGAAGACCTATCCAGCTGCAGTACTTTTATAAACCTGGTGGAGGTTCTAGGGGAAAGATTAACATAAATTCAATTTACATAATTTGCAAATGTCCATAATAATAAATAACGAATCTCATATAATTAAATTTAACAAACAAGTACCTGGGAGGCTCGAATCCGAGCCATCTGCATGGTAGAGAAGTGCTCTAACCGTTCGGCCACTCAGAGAGCGTATCAGTTTGTGACATTTCTCCCTCCTTAGGAGACACAGCGACCCGCTGCAGTTGTTTCGAAACCTTTTTCTCACCCTATAGGGTCCAAAGTATCGCTTTAACAATTTTTCAGATAATCCAACTTTGCGGATTGGAGTAAATATCCAAACCAGGTCTCCGTCTTTGTTTTTCACTATTTGATGTCTTTCATCATAACGGCATTTGTCTTTGTCTTGTGCTCTTGTTAGATGTATTTTTGCTAGTTGTCTAGCTTCTTCGGCCTTCATTATCAGGTTTTGAACGTATTCATTCGCCGATTCATTGGGAAGAAAGGGAAAAATAGCGTCTTGTAGAGTATCCACATCACGTCCATGAACAAGGAAAAATGGACTGAAACCTGTCGTCTCCTGCTTTGCTGTGTTATATGCAAAGGTGACAAATGGAAGTATGTTGTCCCAATTCTTTTGGTCAATATCGACATACATGGCCAGCATGTCAGCGAGTGTTTTATTGAATCTTTCCGTGAGGCCATTTGTCTGAGGGTGATATGCAGTAGTTAGCAAATGATATGTCAAGCAGAAATTATTTACTTCTTTAACGAGATTCGACAAAAATACCGCCCTCTGTCGCTGATGATTTCCCTTGGTGATCCATGTTTCAGTATAACGTCTTCCACTAGAAATTTGGCTATTTCCGTGGCTTCATCGCTTGGTAGGGCCTTTGTGACAGTAAATCGAGTGAGAGATAATCTGTACAGACAATTATCCATCTATTCCCTTGCTTTGTTAGAGAAAATCTTCCAAGTAAATCTATCCCTATTTTAGCAAACGGGATATCCCCTGGCAATATTGGATGAAGCAATCCTGGAGGTCGCTGAGGTTGAGATTTTCGCCTTTGACACTCTCGACAATGAGACACATAGCGTCGGACACTGAGGTATAGGCCAGGCCAGAAGTATTTCCGTCTGATTCGGTCGTACGTTTTGGCAAACCCTAAATGACCCGCTGTCGGTGCATCGTGAAGGCTTTTTAATACGTCCCCTCTAAGATGTTTCGGTATGAACAATAGCCACTGCTTTCCTAAAGGATCGTAGTTTTTTCTGTATAAAATTCCATTAATTTCTTTAAACTTTGAGGAGTCTCTCTTTCTAACCATTTCGTCTCGAATATTTGCTACTTCAGGGTCTTTATTTTGCTCACTTTCGAAATTGGTAATGGTATTGAGGAACGGTATATCTTCAGTGAATTCTTCTTCAATTTTAAGCAGTGGGCTCCTCGATAAGCAATCAGCATCCTGGTGCTTTCTTCCGGTCTTGAAAACTATTTCCACATCGTACTCCCGAAGACGCAAAGCCCACCTTGCTAATCGCCCAGATGGATCTTTTAGATTCTCCAACCAGCATAAAGAGTGGTGATCTGTTACCACTGTAAATGGGTGGCCAAAGATATAGGGTCGGAATTTACTCATCGCCCAAATAACTGCTAAACATTCCTTCTCTGTAGTCGAATAATTTTTCTCAGATGTTGAAAGTGATCGAGATGCATAAGCAATAGGCCTTTCAAACCCACACTGTATTTGTACGAGAATAGCACCAATTCCATATCCACTGGCGTCAGTATGTATTAGGGTTTTAGCTTCTGGTTTAAAGAAGCCAAGCACAGGATATCTCGTCAGCAACGATTTTAAACGGATGAATGCTGATTGATGTTCTTCTTTCCATACAAATTTAACATCTTGCTTCAATAATTCGTGCAACGGCCTGGCGATGTCGGCAAAATTATGGATAAATCGGCGATAATAAGAGCAGATCCCTAGAAAGCTTCTAACTTGCGAAACGGTTTGGGGAGTTGGAAATTCTTGAACTGCTTCGATCTTCTCTGGATCTGGACAAATTCCGTCTTTGTCCACTAGATGACCAAGAATCTCTCTTAAGGCTTCTTAGAACAAAACGACACTTTTTACGGTTCAGTGTCAATCCAGCATTTCGTTTGCACTGTAGCACCATCCTCAATCTCAAAAGATGTTCTTCGAAAGAGGCAGCGTAGATAATAACATCATCCAGATAACATAGACAGTGCTTCCACTTCATCCCTTTAAGGATACTATCCATAATTCTTTCGAACGTGACTGGGGCGTTACATAACCCAAATGGCATAACCTTAAATTGGTATAATCCATCCGGAGTAATGAAAGCCGTCTTCTCTCCGTCTCTTTCATCGACTTCAATCTGCCAGTATCCAGACTTAAGGTCCAATGTAGAAAACAAGCTTGCACCCGAAAGGTTATCCAAGGCATCGTCAATCCGGGGTAAAGGGTACACATCCTTTTTTGGTAATTTTGTTGAAGCGACGGTAATCCACACAGAAACGCCAGGATCCATTTTTCTAAATAACGAAAGTCATATAATTAAATTTAACTAACAAGTACCTGGGAGGCTCGAACCCGAGCCATCTGCATGGTAGAGAAGTGCTCTAACCGTTCGGCCACTCAGAGCGTATCAGTTTGTGACATAATTATTAATTAAATTAAAATTCAATTAACACAAAATATCTGCTACATAAAATAACTGAGCAACAAACAATACGTTTAATCTGATGTTTTAATAATAAATTTTCAACATTTGGCATCAATTTTGTTAGATTTAGCCCTAAACCTCATCGGTTAGTGGTCAGTCTTTTTAAGATTTGCAATTGCTAAAACTTTTTTTTCTTTGGGAAAAGTAATTAACAGCTTTCTCACGATACTCCATCCTTCAGGATAAATAGCAGGTACATCTTTTTAAAGCCAAAATTGCTGATATCCGTTTCTAAACTGCAATTTTAAAATCTCCATGAGTTTTTATTCCTATCAGTCCCTCTTGTAATATGAGATTTATTTATTTTCAGTGTGATCATTTGGATTGATTGCCTACCGTGGTACTACCATAGTCAAAGCATTCTAAGACACAGCTTCAAAATATGAAGAAAAGGCACGTTAAATGTTAAACATTGGTTAAAACGTCGTGTTACTGGCATACTGTCTGCGACAAATAGAGATACTGAAAATACTCGTGAGGTCCAATATTATACTTCTTTAACTTAATTCTGACAATAAATGCAGAAATGATGATCCTTGTTTCAATCAAATTTGGGCTTATACAAACATGCGTTTGCTTACTCTCTAATTTTAATTGTGGAGATAGACATATGAATATATCCGTTTATATTACAAAAATAATAAAATATTATGTAAGTAAATAGGCAACATCTGTATATGCGAGCTATTCCATTCAATGAAAGTTAAAACAAAGTCACGACCAGATTAAACGAGAGCCGATATCGTAGACCTCCATTTACACTTCATGGACCCCTAATTTTTTTCACAGTCATGGACCCCCTGCAGGTCGTCGTAGACCCCTGGTGGTCGATATAGACCAGTGGTTTTCAAACTGTGTTACATGGAATCCTGGGGTTCCACGAGTAACAATCAAAAAATCAAAAAGAAACTTATAAATATGTATGCAAAAAATGAATTCACATTATCTGAAGTTTGGATAATGACAAGTATCTAAATCTATATCCTATTCATTAAAACCGAAAACATTAGTTATATGTAATATCTTTATTTTGCAACACTTGTTAAACTTTTATTATAATATAATAAAATAACATTAAAACATTTTATTTTCATAATTGTGAGTTTTCTATTGTTTACTGTCTTGGGTTCCACGAGATTATTTTATGCTTGTTAGTTAGTACAATATCTTGCAAAACTAAATAGTTTTCCAATGGAAAATACATATGTTTACATTTGAGGGGTAAGAAACCCTATAATGAAGAAGAAGAAGCAACATATTCTACGTTAAAATCTAAATTTATGCAAGAATAGCTCTTGAATGTTCTGTTGCGAATTCTCGTGCAAAATACACAGTTTTTTTTCACACAGCTATAAACATTTTAAGGCCATTCAGATCCCAGTTACTAACATGGTCGTAGCTACCACCGTATCAATGATACGGGGCCCCAAATTACAAAAGACCCAAAATGCGCAAGCAAAAAACCATAAGATATTAAGGAATCCAGAAGTGTGAAGTAAGGTCCACGAGTGTGCCTTGTATATCAACCTCCTCAGGTTGATACAAGGCGGCACACTCGTGACTATCTAGGCCAGTGGTTACTAAATGTAATGCATGGGTAGGGGACACATGAGTCACAAATAAATATTACTAATGCAGTGCTTCTCAAATTTTCAATGCTTGTGACCCAAAATTCAATCATAATTCTCCTCGCGCCCCCCTTCCTCCATACAGTGACAATGTGTTGAATTCAATAATATTATACTTTGACGCTAAACCTACTGTACGATTTTAACCTTTGAAATGCCACAGGTGTATATAAAAGTCTCACTCAGCCAGTGTGTTAATTGCCCCGGACGTATATATGCGTCTTTCCGAAGTACGATTTTTTATGTGCACTGATATCCATAGAATTATTTCGAACTCTTTGGAATGCAATAAAAGGACCTTGATAGTGTGTTTGTGAAGGATTTTCTTATTTCAGAGGATTTGCTTATAATTATTTTTTTATTCCTTTTCTCTCCTCCCTCCAAAAACATAACATACGCGTGCCTACGTGGGAAACGGGGACATTGGGGAACGAATCGCATAACTTTGATTCGGCAACTAAAGGAATAATTACAAATTATCAGGATAAGTGTTAATTTTTGAAAAAAATTAATATATATGACAAGCCTATGGAGTTATTGGTAATCATTAATGTTGCTCTTAACTTAGTATTGTTAAATTAATTATCAAATGCATTGAGCAGTACTAATACATTTATCAGTGTACACACATCAGAGTAAATGTGTGTTTTATTTTTTATTATGAAAATGTATTTTGTTTGTTTATTTTCAGTAAATTAATAATTTTTTTTTAAGAAGCTTTTATTTTCGACTTTTCAATATGCTCGCGTCCCCCTCCCCTTGTAGAGTTATCACACACCCTTACGGGGGTGCGCCCTACAGTTTGAGAAACGCTGTACTAATGAGTAAATTATATTAAAAAATTAAATTAGAATTTTTTAATTATAAATGCAATATTTTTTTAAATTTTTTTTACATAAAGTACCTATAACATGTTAATCTACTTTAAATACTATTTTGAGATATATTCTTCTCAGTATATGTATGGGGTTCCAAGAAAACACTTTCTAGTTCTCTAGAGGTTCGACGAAAACACCTTCCACAGTTCTAGGGGTTCCGTGAGTAGAAAAGGTTTGAAGACCACTGATATATAGACCATCAGTGCGTTAGAAGGACATAGTCGCGAGCTTGTTGCCAGCGTATCTTGTGTTTGAGCTTTAGAGCCATGCAGGGAGGCTGATGCACGCTATATATCTGTCGTGGATCAAAGTCCTCCTGTTGGCGTGGCATAGTAATTTGGAAAATGACCATGGTTCAGAATTGCGAAGTTCGTCACCTATAGCTCTCGTGATGCTCTACAGTCCAATGTTATTAAACACTCATTCACTCCATTAGAAGGTTTAAGTGGTATATTAAGCTAAAGATTTTGAGACATTGACAGTTATATATCTTTTGATCTAGTTGGTTTGGACCTCTAAAAGTTTTTGGCGGAAAATTCGATTATTGTAGCTGAATCATCTGTGGAAGTTTTACCACCAAAAATTAAGTTTTTTTGATTTATCAATGAGATCAATAAATTGAGATTAGTTTATTCCTCTGTTTGTAATTTATTATGGCTACAACCACTAGCGCACACAGGAATTTTTCAAGTGGAAGGGGGTCCCGAGTCGAAAGTCCATCATTCTCGTATCATGCCTCAATATTCTTTTAATTTTGTCAATTTTCGGAAACAAAAAACAGTAAAAAATTACTTATTGAATAAATAATTAGCATTGATTTATATAAAATTAATTATTAATAATAACAACTTGATTAAACTTTTATATCAATCGAAAAAACATAGGATTATAATCAATCGAAAAAAAATTCAACGGCTATGAGGGAGATCCTGACCCGAGGACTCCCCCCCCCCCCCCTTTCTGTGCCATTGGCTACGACACTTGTATTTGCATTGGGTCCAGTGGCGCACACAAGGGGGTGGAGTCCACGGGTTCGAACTCCCCCCCTCATAGCCCTTGAGTTTTTTCAATTGATTATAATCCCATATGTATATGTTACATAAAATAAAACTAAACATTTGTTATTATTTTTTAATTAATAGTTCAATAACTTGTTTTTTACTTTTTTTTTTGTCTTCGGCCGTCGATAAAATCAAAAGAATATGTCTGGTGGGGTGTTGGGGGTATGATACGAGAATAGAATGGACTTTCGACCCTGGACCCCCCCCCCTCCCCTCTTCCTGAAAAATTCTGGTGTGTGCCATTAAGTCCGATTAAAAAAACATATCTCGAAAACAGAAACTCTAAAGTCACCAACACAAGTTTCAGGGTTTCACTATTACAGAGTAAAACTCCAGTTACAAAATTTTCTTTCTAAATTTACGAAAATTTTTTGCTGTAATTGAAAATTTTTTGTTTCATTATACCGACATACCTATTCTTGAATATTTTCAACGTCCTTATTTAAAATCTTGTATTACGGCTTGCGTTTAACTTAAAGAAATGATTCATACCAAATTTATGGGCCTTTTAAAGGCCCGGTCTAATTCTAAAATACTGCTTTGAATGCTTGATTTGACAATTTTCTACCCAGTAGTGTCAGCCAGTTCCCGATGGGATTTTTTTTTTAATTTGTTGAAAATATCGAAAAGAGTTCTCAAAATCAAAATTTTAAGAATTAAATCTAGTTATATTAAATAAAGCTATAAGAAAATCAGATGTAAAGAATAAAACTCCATTGAGTTATTATAAACAAATATTTTTTATAATTCTTATTTTATTTCATATATTAAAATGAGGAACATAATAGAAAATTTTATTATATTCCTCAAAGATGTAAATCCAACTTTTTCAAGTGTAATACAATTATTGTTCATTCTCTGTCTGTTTGAAATGTTCTTCAAACTAGATCTTGGCAAGCGTTTATCAACGTCGCACTAATAAAACAACACGAGGGTGCTGGCGATGGACTTCGTAATTTTGAACAACCTAGGTCAGAAACTAAATCCGTAGCAGCTCATAAAATGAAAATTTGATGCCTGCCTAGTAGAAATCGACTCATTTAAGGCATGTGTAGAGTAAAATTTGGAGCCATACATATTTCTTAAATGATTTGATTTCTTTTTCTTATACATTTTCAGAAGTGCATTGTAGAGCCACGGCTTAAGATCATTGTTACCTGGCTTTGAGCGGGACATTAACTACATCAGAGATTCGCAAACTTTTTGTCTCAGACCCTTAACTCTACTTTTCTGTTTGCCCTGCTTGCCTAATGTTGAATTTTTGAAAATTTATCAACCTAATTGTCTTTTTGACAAGTGTACTTACATTAAAAGATTTAAGTTTCTAACTATAGTGGAGTACAGTGTTTATAAAACCTAAGAAAAACATGTTAATTAAATTAAAATTTAACTAATACAAAATAGTTTCTCAACAAATAAATGGTTATAAAATAGAGGTATGAATCTGGTACTTCAATAACAAATTTTCAATATTTGGCATCAATCTTGTCAGATTTAACCCTAAATCTCTTCTCGGTTAAAAAAGTAACCATTTTTTATTTTAATTTTGGAGATAGTCAACCAAGCTGAGTTTCATTTATAGGAAAAGCAATTAAAAACTTTCTCATAATATTACATATTTTAGGATGAATAACAGGTACGTCAATTCAAAGTCAAAAGTGCTCTGACATCCGTTTCTAAACTTTATACTTTAAGATCTCCTTGCAGCCTATTCCAATCAGTTCATCTTTTAATATGACATTTTTTTTTCAATGTGACCTTATGAATTCAATACCAACTATAGCAATTACGATGGTCAAAACTTTCTCAAACCTGGTATCAAAATCTCAATAAAGGACATTTAAATGTTGAATGTGGGTTAAAATATCATTTTCCTGGCAGATTGTCTGTGACCTATTGAGAAACTGGGGAAATTAGCGATATCCAATATTATAATTCTTCAGCTTAATTCTGGCCAGAAACGCAGAAATGATGGTCCTTGTTTTAATAAAAAATTTGCCGTCACTTTATAAATGCAAATTAACATCATTATATATATAAATTTAGTAAATAAATCTGTTAAATATGTAAATTCTGGTTTCAATTTGATTAAATTTCCTTTTAAAATTAAAGTCGTGATCTGGTTTAATGAGAGCCACCATTGTAGACCCCCATTTACACCTCATGGACCCCCAAATTATTTTTTCACTGGCGTGGATACCTTGCAGGTCATCATAGACACATAAGGGTTGATACAGATCACTTTGGAAATCACTGAACTACAGTTCAAACAAAACAAATTTTATTACAGAAAATTCTAGATCTAGTGTTCAGAACATATATACAACTAATATGAGTTCACATATGGTTACTTTTGAAAAATGAATTAGAAATTAAAATATTTCTAACGGGTGTGTGTACCTTTTCTACTTTCCATTTTATAAAGTCATTTCTTAAGAGTTCAAGAAGGTGCATTTCACTCCGGTCATGGTCGAATATCTTTGTGTGGTGTTTATCGCTTCCAACCTTTTTTCCTACATGAGGGTGAAAGGAGTAGAGGGGAGCAGTCCTTTGAAGATTCCCAGGTCATTTCAAAAGGGAAAACTCTCGGAAGTGACACCCTTAACCCACTGAACTTGGTCCACTACCCTTCAACGAAAGAGAAGGAAACCTTTGTTCACCTTTAACGGTAACTTTCACCTGTCGTGACCCCTTTTCTTACACTTGTTCACAAAAGGCAAGAAGGGTTGCAAGAAGAGATTTCGGGGGACTTTTTTTCCAGAAAATATTCATGAAAAATTCAAAGTTGATAAAAGACCCATCTTTGGTCATCTCAGAACCTTAAAAAAAAGGACAAGGAATAAATAATGGCAGGGAAAAAATTTAAAGTTCTTTTTGAATCTTTGAATAATTTTAAAACGCAAGAAAACTTTTTAAATATAATATGGTTCTTTGCGATTTAATTTTACTCAAATTATTTTTTAATAAATTTGTTTCTAATGTTCTTCAGGGTATCTTCAACTTTTCTCATGATAAGAATATCCAAGATTTTTCAAAGAAAGATTTCTCGTGGTTTCCCTTTTTTAAAAGGATTAAATTATGTCTGCTTTCTTTAGATTTTATTAATAGCAATTAAAGACAAAATTATTAAAGAAAATAAATAAAAATATTTATTTTTCTCGTAATTTCAGTTACCTTAAGCAATTGGTTGAATAATTGACCTATTTTTAATTATTTGGTTAGCCTATAATTAACTGTTGCCTTTATTTTTTTTTATCTTTAACAATCTTTAAATATTTAAAAAAATATATCACACATTTATGTTTCACAAATGCTATCACTAATCGTTCAAATGGGACGAATTAATTAAAAGTCCCAGACTTAAAATATTTAATTGAAACTTTATAGAGCAATATTTAATCTGAATAAGTAAAATTCAAGCATTTTCAAGAAGTTTTATATGATAATGATTTTCTAAGCAAATGTCAACGACTCAAATCAGTAGCACACACAAAAAAATTTCAAGGGGGGTATCCATGGTCGAACACGTATCATACCTCAAGACAACACCAATTGATTCTTCTGATTTTGTAAACCAACAACAGTAAAAAGTAAATTATTGAATTAATAATTAGAATTAATTAATAAAATAAATTGTTAATTACAAGTACTTAATCAAAATTTACGTTATATATATATATATATAGGATTATCATCAATCTAAAAAAACTCAAGGGCTTTGGGGGTGTCCGGACTCCTAGGACACCCCCTCCCCCTTGTGTGCGCCACTGACTCAAATTAAAAGCCTCTTTCATGTTGATAGTCAACAAGGCCAAAGATGGCGTCAAGTATTGGCCTTGCTAAAATCCATAACACAACGATATGGATTTGCGCAAGAAAGGGGCAAGCAAGAAAAACGAAGAAAAAGTCGTCGGGGTCTGTGTCGACCCCATCCCTGCTGTCGGGGGATCGTGGGAAGTTAGAGGAGGCAAAGGTCGATGAGCTGAGGAGAGGGAGACAGTCTGCCAGACAAGGTGGTGTTCGAAATTGACTGTTCATAATTACTCGTAACGAGCCAGACACCACTCACGATCTTCTGGGGGGACTGAACAGCTTGCATCAGATGGAATTGGGCCGAATAGACTGTATTACTTGGATGTCGGATCGTGCGCCAAAGATAGGGCAAGAAGATGTGGCAGTCCTTTTCAAACGAATGAAATGGTGTTATGATTTGAAAAAGTATGGAAAGTATAAATGTACTCACAGAAATCTTTTAATGCGTTACTTGGGTGTATGCGTATATATATATAAGCACATTATTTATATTATATATATATAATACGAATGTAATGGAAATTAAGGCATGCAAAAATATAGATTTTCTAGAATCTGATACCACATATTCTATGAACAGTAGCGCACACAAAAAATTTTTAAAAAGGGGAGTCCACGGTCCCCAAATTCTTATCAAACCTCAAGACAACACCAATTAATTCTTCTGATTTTGTCGATTTTGTTAAAAAAAAATAAATAAAAAATTATTGAATTAAGAATTAGTCTTAATTAATAAAATAAATTGTTAATTACAAGTACTTAATTAAAAATTTTACGCTATATATACGATTATCATCAATCGAAAAAAACTCAAGGGCTTTGGGGGTGTCCGGACCCCCAGGACACCCCCTTGTGTGCGCCACTGCCTATGAATAATATATATATTATTTGGAAAAGATGCTATTTTTGCCATTATTTCGTGATTAAAATTATATCAGTTGTAATGAAATAAAATCTGCATTTGAGCAATAATAAAAATTAACTTAAATTTCTACCAAAGAAATTATAAATTCTTACCACATTTTGTAAATATTTTAATTTATTACAAAAAAGTATATTATAAGACAAGAGGGGAGAGGGCAATGGTTTTGGCTCCAGGGCCATATTGTAAAAGTGGAGGATACCGAGGGAAAGCAATTTTTTTTAAATGATTGCATTCATTAATTAACTTTGCATCCCAGAAAAGATTATAAATTGTACCATTAAGATCAATAAACATAAATTCAATGTGAAGGAGTTTCAATTTTGTTCAATCTTTCTATTGCGCTAATTTCATATCTATAGCGGCAAACACACATTTAATTTTAGAATAAGTTTAATGAGACAAATATATGTCACATTTTTCTACATTTTTAAAAAAAATCTGGAGTGATTGCTTGCTGAAGTTCTCGTCATGCCCTTCAAGTTAATGTCAGCCAACTTGCAACTATATTTACTCTTGTTGATCTTATGCAAGAAAAACATTGCTTACTAATATGTTGAGCCAAATATAGAAAGCATTTTCTGGTTTTCTTTTTTTTCCCTTCATTTTTCTGACTGTCTTGGAGAAGGTCACAAAAAAATTCTTTGAGAGCTGCATGAGGCCCGAGGGCCGCTATTTGTGCCACCGTCAGTTATAAGAGAGATATCCTTTATTATAAAGTTGACGATTTTTAAAACGCCACCAAATTTGAATGGTTCTTACGAGATTTTCAAAAATAATGTTACCAAACAGTTTTATTCTTAGAATAATTTGAAATGGTTGTGTAGATTGTTAGCTGAAAAATACTTCATTAAAATTATTACTTATACTGATTTTATATATTTAATCTTACTTGTAAAAAATATTTTTTTTCTTTTAATCTATCTTGAAAAATTTAATTGGCATTACTTACGTGTTTTTGTGGAAGTTTTTTCCTCGTCTATACAAACAATTTTTGTTATAATAATCTTATCCTAATCTTTCTCTATAACATTGCAGTTCTGACACTTTGTAACTGTAATTAATCATTTTTTTTAAATTTTCTTATCAACTAACATTCTAAAATTCAAATTTAAATAACTCAAATATTAAATAACTGAAAAAAACATGATATCTTTGACACACTGACATAGATTTATTTGCTTTACTAGTTACCGAGTTTTCATTATTATCAATACATTTTTAATGACAGTTATATTTTGATGGTTATTTGTATCCCTTTTTTTTATCTAATTGGAATTCAAAGAGTAAGTTTACCGGAATATATATATCATCAAAGTTAATACAAATACAAAAGCTCTAAACAAAGTATCATCTTAGAACAGAGGGAGGAGAATATGTCTATGTTTTAAAATAGGTTTAAAAAAATAATGAAACCATAAAAAAAAAGAAAAAAAAAGCTTATTTGTGTGTGAAAATCCTATCCCTAACGAACATTTCAGATAATGTTCGATTTGCAAAAAATTTAGGAAAAAATTCCTTCTTTCCAGATATTATTAAGTGTACATTTTAACAATTCAAAGGCTTACAATATCGAAATATTGTTAACGTTAAAATGTATAATTCAGATTTTTCATAGAATAACTAGGTATTTCATGAAATAACTAGACAGGTCAGTTAAAGTAAGTAACAGATGAAAAATTTCATACTTTACTTAGTTATTCTATGAAATAACTAGGTATTGTATGAAACAACTAAGGGTAGACCGTTAAAGTGAAAAATAAACAATTTCAAAGTTATTTTATAAATTAATTGATTATAAGTAGCTAAAATCTCTCGAAAAAAATACATTTTATCCCTTTTGCGGATGAATGACTTATTATTAATAAGGGCAGCATATATGTTGTTGTTTTTGCTAATGCCACCTCTCTGACGTAGTCAGATCAAGGCCCACGAAATTCATCATGGCATCGAGCTATATTGTACGCCTGTCGTTAGCCTAAGCTTTGAAGCCCATGCAGGTGACAGTCCGATTTTGCTCGGTACATCACGATAGATGGAGACACCATTCGGACCCACTGATTTAACGAGAACCTACTCCGTGTGTACTCGGAGAGTACTGGGTGGCCCCGGGCATCGAACCCAGGCTTTCCGATCTGGAGTTCGATGCTCTAACCACTAGGCTACCCACGGCCCCAACAGCATATATGTTAAGTACATATGATATCATTTATTATTGCTCATATTGCTAACATTAGTTAAACAGAAAGGGGAAAAAAAGAATATGTTGCAAAAATAGATTATATTTAAATATTATCCACAAAAATACATGCTGGGAAGAAAAACTGTTGCTTCATAAAAACATCGTGTAAACTTTTTCAAATAAAAATGTAAGAGAATCTTAATTTAAATTTTATGAGATACCTTTATTTTACTTTTCATTATTTATCAGAGAAAGGATTGCTGTGATGACACTTTTGGATTGCAACTGTTTATTATTTTTGAAACAAGCACACTTTTTACCATTACACATTTTTTAAACACGAGCACTTTTTAAATATTTGTTCTGTACCCCAACCAGTACCGCAGCTTTGAGCTGTTGCAACAGATCGAAACGCTGTGTCAATATTTGGAACTTCTTCAATGGAAATTAACTGTCGCTGACATAAACTGAACTGCTATTTAGAGTATAATTGTTTTTTTTTAGGCCATTTCTAGTTCCTAATCGGAAAAATGCTTCCCAAAGCAGCGAGAACCGATTCAAAGAACTTTCGAGTGCCATATTTCATACTTTAACGATCAAGTAATCGTTATTCTATAGAATACCTAGTTAAATCGTAGAATTCAATATTTTTATATATTCTAACTGACTTGTCTAGTTATTTCAGGAAATACCTAGTTATTCTATTAAATAACGTATTTTACACTTTAACGGCAACTTATATATATTTAAGTACAGCGATATCTTTTTTTTGGGGGGGGGGGAGATTTTTAAAACACGCAGGCAAAGGCATCATCCAAAATTCAAAAATCTGTTGGTTTTTGCACCCCGAACTCTCCTTCCTACTACGCCACTGAACGAACAGCAGAAATAGTTCTGCATACATCTACAACTCGCGAACACATCTTACTTTATTACGACGTTATTTTAATTTATTCAATCGCCATTCGCGATTGAAATAAAAAATCTATAATAATAATAAAAAATATATTTGTCTTAGTATTTGCAATAAAGATAATTCAGTCTCCCTTACATTTATAAGATATAATAAAGAATATGTTAAATTGTTAGTGAGATGGATGGAACGCATAGCATGGTTCTTCAGGGGAAATATTGTAATAAAATTTTTTGGAGATAAACTACTACAGGAAATAAAAAAAATAATCTCATTGCAGAGAGAATATTACTCATTTCCATTTACACAAAAAATATTTAATTAGCCATAAAATAATAATTAATTAAATAATAGTAGTTTTGCTTAAGCATTAAAGAATAAATACCGATCTTATTTTGAAATTTGAACTACTTTTCCTGCATATTTTTAAATCCAATTTTAATTCTGACAGAATTTTAATTTCAAGAGGATAATCTATCTCATATTTCAAAATCGTAGTATTAAAACATAATAATAATTTAAATTTGTAAATAGCAATGTAATTTAAATCCCACAAAAGTTCATTTCCTTTTTTAAAAAAAAGTAGAAAAAATTAATCAAATTTTGCATTAAATCCGAAAAAAAAAACTAAATATTTCGTTTCCTTTTAGTTTTTTAAGCAATAAGAGAGAAAAATATAAGCAGAATTTCGATCCCAACATAAAGTAAAGCATCAATTTTTGATGGAGCGCCTTAAAAGCGTGAATTTTATCTCTTCCTCCTTGAAGTGCACTTATAGGTCGATGCACTAGGTGCGGAGGAGAGTAACTCGAACTTTGTTTACATCCCCAACACTAACTGGTAAATGACAGGTGCTTGCATCAACGACCGGCTACTGTAATGTAAGCCCACCCTACAGCATCTCACTAGTACACAACGCAAAGTAAATATTGGGAGCGACAGACCCCCACCTGCACGCCGGAATTCTCCACGACCGTAGAATCGTGTGGTGGTTAAAATTTCCCGGGTGCTATAGGTTTCTTTCTTAAACTACTGCTTTAAACAATGCAATTTTTTGTTCGGTGATTAATTTGTATAAGAGCGGTAATTGTTTTTACCATTCTACTTTTGATGCATTTTAAGAAATTATTTATTTCAGGCATTTTAATGCTAGTTAATTTTTTACTTTGATAGATTTTATATAGAGTTCCTACTTGTATTACGCGCATGTAAATACCAATTACAAAAAAGAATTAATTACTGGTTCTTAAGAAATTCTTAGTTGTTTAAAAGTTGATTCTTAAGAAATGATAAAAACTAGGACTTAAGGATAAAATAATGTTTTGTGGAAAGAAATACGAATTTTTTAGTCTCTTTTGAAATACTGATATTTTAATAAAAACCGAATCCTTTCTTTCCAAAATATCCAACCACAGGAAAAATATATTTTGTAATATTCTCCCCTGCGTGTCTAAAGGTGTAGGAGGATTGGAAGGAACACTAGCCATAGTTTAACAAAACAATCTAATTTATTCACAATATTAATCAACACACAAATTCAATCGATCCAATCTAAGAGATACTCCAAATTAATCGCTATGCAGACAATAAACGAAGTAAGCGATATATGAGAAAACTGTAATACTAACCACACTTACTCAAAGCGATCACTTTGACTTCTTATCTATTTAACCTGGATTTAATCTCACTGACAATTCGTCACCTTAAGTAATTCAGTCATCAAATAGTAAATATCTGCGATTCACATTCAATTTGATTAATCTCTGCCAACTAAAACCTAGACTATATATAGTAGTCTTAATTAACATAATCACGTTCTCTTCTTCGAAGAGGATTTTTATAGTAAAATAATTTTTAAAAAACCAAAATTCCCCAAACGGACAATTAGTAGAAGGAGCTCAGATAGAACCGTCACAATTTTATAAGGAAATAAATTTTATCTCAGTTTAGACCAAAAGAATAATTAAAATAGAACTAAATCTATTTATCTATTTTACACATCTATAGTAATGAAACATCTATGATATATTGAACAATATGTAGAGGTATTTATGTTCCATTAAAAAAATACGTAAAATCAAAATAATTAATTTTATACATTTGTCAGAAATATAAAAAACGTATGCAATTGAAAATCCAAACTCATTCATGTTATGAATTAGTAAAATAGTTTATTAACTCATAATTTATAATTAATTAGTAATTGCTTTTGAAAACACAACTTTTTTTTTCTTAAAAAATTATTTACAATTTATCGTAAGACCATATTATGCATAAAATTGATAACCCAATATCTTAGAGGATAGATAATGTTCTTTTCCTAACATTAATTACGAGTTATGATTATTAACGAAGTAGGGAGAGAGCCTTGAAATAATTGAAATTAAAGGTTTATTTTGTACGAACTCACTTATCATTATAAATTTCTAAACGTAATCGGGGTTTTCCAATCTCTTTGTAAGCATATATCTTTTGAAAAAAAAAATACGTATAATCAAAGCCAGTCATGAACTTGTAGTCCTTGTTAAGGATGTCATTTGTTAAAAAAATTCGCTAACCATTTCACATCAACAAAGAATGTGCCAAGCCTATAGAGTTCTACCATTTTGAACCCAATTATTCGAATTTGGTAAACCAGTTCAAAATAACAAAGAATGCGTCACTCTTCTATAGAATAACATCTTCTTTCTCAAATACAAACTATTGTTAAAATGCAATAAAGTGCATTCGAGAAACAAAGAAAAAAAAATTAAAAATTTATCAAAAATTGTAACTATTTTCCAATTTTTAAAAATATTTTTGTTTATTTTAATGAGTTCTTTTTTAGTTTTCATAATTTAAAAGATACTTTTAAATACATACTTTCAAAAATCAAAATGAAACAGTAATTACACAGAAGCCCTCATCATTTTCTGCTCATCTTGATACTTTTTATTCCATTCAAATAATTAATTAATATTTTAAGAGAAAAGTATGAATTCCATAGGATTAACATTATATTCACGAATGCAAAATGGTTCATAGACAAGAGTCTTATATGCTTTTAATCGAGAATAGAATTCAGTAAAGTAAACTCATCCATTTTTGTGGGTTATTTTACAAACCTTGTGGATATGCAATTGACGAAAAATCATCACTAGAATTCGTGAATATTGAACTAAAATAGGTTCAAAATATCCTACAAAATACACTGGTGTGCAAAAATTAAGGACGAAGTCGAAAAATTAGCATATCAGCTGAACGAAGAGGCAGAGCGGACAGAAAGACCAATCAGGAGATTAAGTGAGGTGATGTACGGTAGCACATGCGCAGATATGCAGGTAGACGTAATGGGGGAGTGTCTGAGTAGTAAAGCATGTTGTCGGTGTAAGATTAGTATTTCTGGCAAAGAGATTGCACACCGTATAGCAGTTAAAATCACACCGAGTTGCTGCCTCAGGGAGAAATGGCGAATAATCAATCTGTTAGACGACATCTGGATGCTTTTACCCAAGATCGAATCATTGGGAAGTTGGAGGAAGGTCGCAGTGTGACAAGTGTGGCTGCAGAGTTCGGAATTGCTCACAGCATCGTTTCATGACTTTGGTGAAAATTTCAAACTACAGGAACAGCTATCCGGGGGTTCAGTAGTGGTCGTCCACGAGGAACCACACCCGCAGATGACCGGTATATTGCCTTACAGGCCAGAAGAAACAGGCGGCAGACAGCGGGAGAAATCGCTAGACACACGACACAGGCGACTAGTCGACCGATATCGCGTTTTACCGTGGCCAGAAGACTGTACGGTGGTGGTCTGTTTGCACGACGCCCTGTACGGTGTGTACCTCTAACGCCTCATCATCGGAGAAGGCGTTCTCTGTGGTGCCGGGAATACCGGAATTGGAGAGACAATGAATGGGGACGAGTACTCTTTACAGATGAGAGCAGATTCAGTCTGAGTAGCGATTCTCATCGCATACTCATCTGGAGAGAGCGAGGAAGCCGCAATCATCCCTCGAACATCATTGAAAGGGACAGGTATGGAGGTGGCGGTGTTCTCGTTTGGGGAGGCATCATGCTTTGGTAGTCGTACAGACCTTCACATCTTCGACGCAGGTTCAGTCAACGGGACCCGTTATTGTAACGAGATTCTTCTTCCATATGTGCGTCTTTTTAGAGGCGCTATGGGTCCGCAGTTCCTTTTCATGGACGACAATGCACCATGTCATCGCACAGTAGCTGCCGAACAGCTCTTAGAGAGTGAGGATATTGAACGTATGGATTGGCCGGCACGATCTCCGGATCTCAATCCCATCGAGCATGTATGGGATTTTCTAGGCAGACGCTTGGCAGCTCGTACCTTACCACCAGTAACGATTCCGGAGCTTCGATTGGCGCTGCAAGACGAATGGGCAGCAATGCCTCAACAACTCATTGACACCCTCATTCTCAGCATGGGCAGACGCTGTGAAACCTGCCTAGCAGTCAGGGGAGATCATATCCCCTTCTAAAGACCGGATATTTCTTGCTGGACACCCATCACAGGGATGTTTCGGCCTTCAGTCGCATTGCGCTCCATGCTACTTTTTCAATAAAGCTTCTTTTTATCCCTCTGATTTCTCTTTTAGTAAGTGTTGCTTACATTACTCATGTCCTTACGTATTGGGGATCTTACGGTATTAAATGTGTTGATTTGGAATGCTTTTGTACAAAGTTATATTGAAAAAACCGTCTCGTCCTTAATTTTTGCACACCAGTGTAAAGTAGAAGTCCGTTTTGAATTCACTTAAATTCAAAATGGTAATATTTGGGGGAGAAGGGAGAAAAAGGGCCAGTAATCATATATAATTGTAGTTAATAAATTTTTAAGAATTGAACATTTGAAGTCTAACATTTTTTAAGAAAACCTTAGTAAAAAATTAGTTTTTCCCCACTCGCACTCTTGCTTATACCGAGATTCCGATATCAAATTCTACATTAAAAAAAACCCTGAATATAATGTTTATTTTATTATCTATTATTTGCTTTATTGAGATCTTCAGTCTCCTTAAGAGGAAAAATAAAGCTATACTTCGTTCAAATATATAAACTAAAAATGCTTTTGCGTTTTATTAAAAATATTCCATAAAACAATTCAGTTCTTGTTCTTATTTGAAATTTAAAGATATCGAATAAACGATTCTATTTTCTTATCAAATTTGCAGAGAAATAAAAACTATATTCAAACAAATGAAAACCAGTTAATTTAACCAATTAACTAACTGTTATCAACAAATAATCATTTTAAAATATAAAGACTCACGCCTTTCAGTCACACGTCTTTTTTCAAGAAATATTTTGTTCCAGCAAAAAAAAAAAAAAAAAAAAAATTAACTGAACCCCGTTAGTGTTTTCAAAAAAAAAAGAGAGAGAGAGAGAGATTTCCTGAAAATTCTAAATTAAATAATTGCTTATTACTTATTGGAATTCCATCAAAGATATTCTTATATTGAACAATAAAGGTTTCTCATCAATTAAATTTCAATTTTAAAAAAATAGATTAAAAAATGCAATGCTATTTTTAAAATGCTTTTTAAAAGGTAAAAATTTATTTATTTTACAAATGTTAGTGCACTACAAATAGCATTGCCATTAGTGCACTAGCTCTTCAATATTTTTCGACAACACAATTAAAACCTTTTAGTGCAGAGCACACGCATGTCCAGCGCTCATAGGCTGTCCAGAGTCAACGAGAAACACTGTTAGGAGCTTCGGGAATCTAAGACGGGTTCTCGCTCAAAATTGCCCAGTTCTTGTCTATCGGTATCTCCGCAAGTTCCAGTTTAAAATTATATTTGAAGGTCATATTAGTAAAAGTCTTAAGGAATGAAAGATGAAATTCTCTCTTGTGGGTCTTTGGATCACGAGGGCTTATTTCTTAGCAAGAAAGCCTAGCAATGTCATAATATGTTGGTATCCACTGGCAGGAAATTCTATGAGAATAAACATTTTTAGACAATCTGCATTTCAAAATTCTTTATGAATTACAGAAGTAATTTTTTGATAAAGCCTGTAATGCTGATTTAGAGTCGGAAATTATTACGGCCCTGTGGAATTCAGAGCTTTTTAGTGATAGTTGCTCGACTGTTACAGCAATAGCTTCAAACTAGCAATCGAAGGCAGTAGTAAAAATGAACTTCCTGTAGATAAAAGCTAACCAATTCTCAGAAGCCATCAGTAAAAACATGTAGCCATTCACTTTTGGAGAATCATTTATCAATAATTTCCAGAACTAAAATGTAAAAATAAAAGATTATAATTTAATGATTGACGACTTTTAATGTTGATAATTTAGCGTGGATTTAGAACAAATAGTTTTTAAACATTTAGGGCCCTATTTGATAAATGTAAGAATGGCTTTAAATTTTTAAAAAAATCAAATAAAATGAAATATTTCCAAATGTATCTGCTTAAATCATGATTAAGGATGCTTAATTAATTGGGAAGACTTATTAAAAATAATAATTGTTGAATTAAAATAGTATTAGAAAGCTGCTTCGATAGTTTTAAATAATTGAAAGTTTCCAAAATATAAATAATTGTATTAAATGAAAAAATATTATACCTTGAGATCAATAGATAAAAGAAAAGTTGTTACGTGGTCATTTTAATGTAAAAAAGTCAAAATGAATTTGGTATAAATGTCAAAAAGCTTCAAATTCCTTCTAATTACTCTCCATTTTCTTATGTATTTTAGCTTTCCTATTTATTTTTTAAGTTCATAGGGACTTACATCAGAGCACTCGTTTATAAAACCATTGCAACACATATTTAGAATGTCTAAACTAAAATATAAAACCGATTCATGTTAGCAATATATGTAAAAAAAAATTTCAAAAAAATGCAGAAATCTAAGAAAAATATCTGATTGAATACAGCAATAAAAGAATTCGATTTTACTGAACTTTGAAGCTACCAAAAAATTCGTATCTCGGTCAAGTGACGAAGGCGACACCTGAGATGGTGGCCTATCTAATGTCGAGAACTTTAAGCCTTGACAGATTGGAAAAGCACTAGATCCTAGAAGCTCAACAAGTCACAGGGCTGCAGTTAATAGTAGGTGTATTTATTTATAGATAAAATGATGATAACTTCCTAACTGTTCGATTCCATTTTTAGTGCCAATTTCAAGACAGAGATAATTTTGAAAGAATACGAGTATTTTATTTAACTTCTATATAAGAAAAAGAATAAAAGAAGTTATGAAAAAAATAATGTGAGAGGAAATACACACACTGAAAATGTCAATGTATTACTTATATTAATTAAGTTACACGAGTAACAAAGAAATTAAAATTACAATAATAATATAATAATAACATATAATAATGTATGTGTAAGATAATAATTTAATCATCTATAAGAGGCATTTAAAATAAAAATTTGAATACAGATGGTTGTGTGTGACTCAAAGTAGATAAGGCAAAAGTCTATTTTAAAGGTGTAAAGCTATACATATGTTATATATAGTGCTTCAAAAACTTTCAATGTTTGCGATCCAATTTTCAATTAATGTTCATCACCCCCTCCTAATACAATAACGATGTATTAAATGGAATAATAATGCCCTTTGACGCTAAAGCTACCTTACAACCTTAATTATAAACCACAAAAATTATCAGCATAAGTATTAAATTTTGCGTTCCATATATTTCCTTCTCTCTCTCTCTCTCTTAAATTAGAACAGATTGCAATAGAAGTGCAACGTGTATTTTTATTTTGTCAGAATGTATTTTGTTTTACTTCCTTTCAGTAAATTTAAAAAAATTGAAATAATATTTTATTTTTGACTATTTGATATAAAAAAAAATTTCGAACACCCCCACCCTCACGCCCTTCTAGAAGGGTGCGCCCCTCAGTTTGAGAAACGCCGATATACATGTAAAATTCATGAACAAAGCTATTAAAACATTCTATTTGTTAATATTCGTAATATATTTCTCAACGTCACATTATTGTTTCTATCGTACTGATTTTCATGTGTTTCATTGTGCATGTAATACAATAATATAAATAAAATATGTTTGGTAGTTACATAGAATTCCTTAAGACGCGTATACTTGAATAGTTATGCCTTTATACATATATTTAAAATTTACACTTAAACAATAGTAAAATGTAGTCACATGCTTCGTATTCATCTTTAAAATTTAGAAATACATGCCACTTGAAATATCAGCTAAAGCAGTGGTCTTCAATCTTTTTCTACTCACGGAACTTCTACAATTTGAAGGTGTTCTAGTGGAACCCCATTCCACAAACATACTTAGAAGGATAGTTTTAAGAATTTTACGTAAAGGCAATTAAAAAAAAGTATTACATTCATTATTAAAAATTCTAATATAATTTTTTAATGTTATATACTCATTAATAATAATACTTTGGGATCAAAAGTGCCCCCTACCCATGCATTATATTTAGTAACTGGGATATGTGCTTACTTTTTTCACATAAACTGTCGAAATCTAGGTCTATTGAGATTAAATGCAATCACATTACATATTCTGAGTTTAATTTGTTTTTATAGCCTGCTCACATTCAGAAATATATTTCCCTTAAACACAATGCTTTGAATGGCATTAAAGTATTTGTAGCTGTGCGAGAAATACTGTGATTTTGCTTGAATTTGTAATTGAAATTTAGGAGCTGTTCTTGCATAAATTTAGATTTTAACATCGAATATGTTCATATATTGATAAGTTTTTCCTCTCCTTCATTATAGGTGTTTTTACTACAAATGCAAAAAGGTGCATTTTTCTTTAGAAAACCATTTAGTTTTGCAAGACATTGTGCTAATTAACGAGTATAAAATTATCTCGTGGAACACGAAATAGTAAACAATATAATATTCACAATTTAGTAGGAAATATATATATATAAAGATAAAACGTTTTAATATTATTTTATTATATTATAATATATACAATTTGAAAAAGTGTTGCAAAATAAAGTTATTATATATAAATACAATTTTCAGTTTTATAATTATTAGGTTGAGTTTTTTATGTTCTAGTAATTATACAAACTTCGTGGAGAACGTGAATCCATTTTGCATACATATTTACAAGTTTCTTTTAGACAAGTGTACTTTGTATACTGTGCGACTATAATGAAAAAAATGGACGCCATTCATTTGGCACGCTGCCGTGCACTCAGCTCTGGATCCATGTGGGGCAGATATTGGGAGGCCAGACACAAAATGTGTGGCTTATAGACTATACAGTGAACTTGTGTGTTTTTTTTCTTATTTTTTATTTTATTATTTTTTGTGCTGTCCCTTGTTTTTTGTCAATATTCTCTGTTTCTCATTTTGTTTGCAGTTGTCTTGTAATCCGCCACTGGAAATAAAAAACAGTTTGTTTTTTCGATTTTTTATTGTGACTCATGGAACCCCTAGGTATGCCTTGAGGAACCCCAGGGTTCCGTGGAGCACAGTTTGAATACCACTGAGCTAAAGTTTGTCAAACGAAACAGAAAGCTTCAATAACAGCTCTTTTAGTACAACCAACCTGATTGAAAATCAAAGTAGCAGATGACTTGAAGATTTTGAATCTCAGAAAATCAAGTTTAGGTTTTTAAATCAATAGGGACGCTTGAATGCTATAGCAATTACATACTCGTCAAATTTGCACATATTATAATATTCACAAGCTTATAAATGTCATCCGGCATTCTAGCTGCTTAAGATATTCTTGCTTATGACACTTCCCTATCATATTCAATTTATAACACTAAACATTTTTCACATTCTTATCTCTTACTTTCTTCAGTCATGGAAAAATAATTGTTGTGAGACTTAGACTTATTAGTGCTCCTAGTGATGTATTCGTAGTTAAGGTGCGGCCGCGGTGGCCGAGTGGTCTAGGCATCGGATCATGGCTAGCATGTCATGGGTTCGATCCTAGTACCACTGAAGATCCACCGTGTAGGGGAGCGATGCACGTTAAATCTGTCGAGAGCTCAAACGTACTCCCGTTGGTGTGGTGTGGTAGTTAGGAGAGGGGTGCAGCTCAGGTGTCGTCCGCGTCACTTGACCATGGTTCAAAATTACACGGACCGTCGCCAAAAGCCCTCGTGTAGCTAATCAGTGTGACGTTAATATTAACTCACTCAATCACTCGAAGTTAAGGTTTCGAGATTAAGGATAAAAAGTAGTATTCGTATTGGTATTAAAATTTCAAATGCGCAATTATCATATATTACTATGTTATAGTTACTAAACTTAATAAATTTATATTAATGTATGTAAATTCCAGTCCTCTTATTGCAAATATTAAATTTCAAAAAGCGGTGGAAACAAGAAATAAGGATAAATATTCAATGAACAAAATAATAAACTATTTCAATGTATAAGAGTTCAGAAGGGAAAAAAAGTACTTAATACGAAGCATTGGAACTAAAATAATTTCAATCCTACAAGAGTTTTTATGCTATTCAGTTTTTATCTTTTAGAAAGTATTTTTTTTAAATCAAAGAGAAACGTCATTTCTATTCAATATTTCAGTGAAGATATTACAAGAAATGCACTTTTCAATATTCCCTATGTTCAATATTTTTTTTTAATCTTTCTATATTTTATTTATTTGTGAGCTTTTTTAGACACCATTAAAGAGAGATGAAGAAGTCAGCGTTTATATAGAAGTAAAAGCATATCAGTCATTAAATAAATGTTTTAAAACTCATGTAATGTTTTCATCTAATAAACGCATACCTTATAGAGGTGCTGTGTACTTTCGCCAGGATAATGAATAATTACATTTTTAATTGACATAAAATTTGACAATTGAAATTTATCATATATAGCCTAACTATAGATTTGGTGATTTTCTATGTTTATTCATTCAAGTGTAATGAACCTTTCAAATGCTTATTTAAGGTAAAAAATAATTATTCCGAAAGAATATTTATTACTATCAAAACGAATAAAATTGCTGTTGTTATATTTAAAAAAATTTCATAAATCAAAGTAAACTAATATTTTACAAAGTTTTCGCTTGAAATATTGACTTAAAAAAGTAGAAAAGATTCAGAAAATTAAAATCCTCTGAATTACTTTAAATATCTTTTTAAAAATGTTGTCATTTTACTGGCTGTTGAACCAAAATACGAACTTGTTCCTTCTATCACTCAAGAAATTACTAACTCAGGAAATGTCGATTGTAATCGAGAAAATATATTTGAATGAAAATATGCTTTTTAAATTCGTTTAACGGGATAAAAGTGGAAAAAGGGGGTCATACATAAGCTAATACTCCCACTCTTAACTTCAATACCTTATAATGTAAGGACTTTGAGACTGAATTCTATACGATATTACGTAACATTGAAAATTCTACACCAAGGAGAGGCCAAAAAAGGGAAGAAATTCAGCAGTCAGCAACGAACAATAAGTGATGTTCATTTTTTATTCTTGCTGAATTCGTTACTAAAAGCGATTACAACGTCATCTAAGCAGATCCAGAGAAGAATCATACATCTTACAGAGCACGTTACGTTGGCTGCTGCGTGCAGTGCGCAATTGGAAGTTATTCTGCTAACAAAAACGGTAGTGGGCATCCCTGAAGAAAAGAGGTATTATCGGACTGGGCATATCATTCAAATAGCGTTAGACCATAGGTTCTCAACCTTTTTTGAACTGACACCCCCTTTTCTAGTAAATATTTCGATACTGCTCCCTCCACATTCTAGAGAAATAAAAGTGTACATAATACACACATGGTGAAAACAAGAGTTAAATTTTTTTTAAATATTCTCTGTTGCTAATAGAATATATTTTGCAATTTAATTTTTTTCTAAAACACCAATTTTTTTACATGTGAATCTGAATTAGCTATTGCCACGTGATAGGATATTGGTGGAGAGAATTGAAACGCTACTGAATCTCTTCTTCATTTAAAAGAGTGGAATAAAAAAGTTTTAGCTTACCTGTTATAAAGACAAGCAAAGGTTTTGATGATACGAAGTAATTCATAACAAACTATTGCTTTCAAAATAAATATAAATGGACAGTTTAAGCCTTTAAAGAATCACACGTTAATTCCTGTTTAACCTATTTGTTTCTTGGATAATATGAGAATGAAATGCAGCGGACGAAACATTTTTCCTACTACTCACAGACAAAGACAACACGTGCACCCAACAGAAATTAAAATGCACTATATCATTCAATTTAATGTAGGTCTGAATGTAATGAATGTAAGTTTTTCATCCACTTCCGTAACTACCAAAATATGTGAATTTTCGTACATATGTGATGTAGAAATGATTTAAATACATACAATCAACATAAGGTAAACAGTATTAAAGTTTGCTTTTGTTAGTACATAATCAGCGTGTTTTTTAGTCTTTTTTAGATTGCATTTGGTTAATCTGCTCAAGCCCTCCGTGCCGTCTCAACGCCCCCTAATTTTCTCTGAGTCTTTTAATGCCCCCCTGAAAGCTTTAAGCGCCCACAAGGGGGCGTTATCGCCCACGTTGAGAACCTATGCGTTAGACAGTCATAAAATCCTGAATACAAACTAGAGGTGACCTACTATTAAACGCAATAGCCCCTAAGCTTTGCTGTCACGTTTTCACGCAGTGTGACGTTCCACAAATATGCCTTGATCGGATTTGTCATCTCGTCAAAGCTACACTCATACAAATCAGTTATCGTAAGTAAAACAAAATTTGGCCCACCTTAAAACACAATCCTTTGCTACTCTGTCGTCACAGCGTCATTCTAGTCCAGCACCATTACAAATGGAGTAGTCTGTGCTGTAGCGTCAATTACAGTCTTCTTAACGGGCGCCATGAATGCAGACCACAAGGATCCATTCGAAGGACAACGATTCTTTTAAATATGAGGATATCAAAGGTGTTCTGTATATGTTGCAAAATATTGTCAGAAGCGACAGCAGCACAATAATTACTTTCCTTGGAATATAATTTAAACGAAAATTTCATTCTTCGTAAAATTACAGACGAACTCGCTAAAACTAAAGCAAACGGGGGAAATTACATAACTTATTCTTTCTTTGTTTATATTTATAGGGTTTTAATTAATATTGTTATTTAGATGCGAATAATTGTACTGGTACACGTTTTGCATCAAAGTTCCTTATTGTTTATTTTATTTCGACTCTCTATTTTACTTTATTTTCAGGCCTTATTCTATTTTTACTCACAGAACTTTGAGCTGAAAAAATTTATTTTTTACAACCTATGTAATTATTGATTAGATGTTAGTACTGTAAGCGAAAATATAGCTTTGCGATCATCAATCTTATTTGCTTATGGGTACTTTTTCGAGATAGTATGTATTATCTGATGCTGGATGGAATATGACTACTGCAGTAATTATCTAAGTTGGATAAGTGAGCTTCAATACTACTAATAGAATCCAAAATAAACAGCAGTTGAATTAATGAGAAACTGAAAATTTCCAATTAATTCTAAAATCATTACCATTTTGTGTCTCAGTTATTTCACTTAGATTTAGAGCTCTGTTTTTTGATGTTTTATAGTAAACTGATACATAGTGTGTCAACTGCAATCCAAAGAAAAAAATATTCAGCAAACAACTAAATTATAGATGCTTGAATTAACTTTAGTAGTAAACAAAAAAATCCTGACACACAGGTAAGGATCTGAATTACAAATAAAATCATCTTTCTATAGGATTCTTTCAAAGATATGCCTTTGTAAGAGGAAAGTAATCTTTTTTAATCTATTATATGTTCGTAAAAAACCTGTGAAAGAACTTTCATTGAAACTGCAATGAGTGGAGACGAGGTCAGTAACCTGTGTCCAACCTGAAAGTGATAAAAATGAAAATGCAAGCAAAGATCGCATTTTATCAACAAACACCTAGGAATAAGCCGTTGCATCATGGTCTTTTATGCTGTAGAAAATAAATAAATAAAGACCGGGAAGAACGGTGGGAAGCTGTGAGGTGGCTATCCACAGGTAGGTACTTAAACGGTCGCCAAATTGGCCTTTTATCGCCACTCGGTATTTGAATTTTACAAACTCTTATAGTATCTTTAAATGTAACGTATTTTGAACACAAAAATAAGGACACTAATTATTACTAGTCAGAAGGGGAAAAAATATACAAGTTAAATTCTCTGATTGTTTTAATTGAATGATTAATGATATTAATTTACATTTATATGCAAAATGTATTTTTAATAAATTCATAAAAATGTAGAATATATTTTTTTCATTTTCCAGCTTTCAAACGATTCATAAAAGTAATAATGGAAAAATATTTAAATTGTACAATCTTCAAATACACAATCTTGCTCGAAATTTAAAAACTTAAGAAATGTATTGTCCTTGATTAACAAAACTTGTCTTCATACTCGAATTCTATGGGTTCTTTTTTTTTTAAAGCTTGAGAATGAAAATATATATATTCACAATTATCTCCTGTAAAATTTTTAGATTACGTAAAAAAATATCAGTAATTATTTTTAAGCCTAAGAAACCCACTTGAGGACAAAAACTATTCATAAATCTCAAATGATCCAATAAAATTTCTGCATTGCTTGAGATATTAGAAGTAGAATCAAGTTGCGAAACGCGTATTCTAAAACTTAGAATGTAATAATTTGAAAATTAACACTCGTGTTTTTCTCTATCTGTTTAACAGATTTAATATGATTCAATTAACATCAAATGAACGTACTTTTAAAAGAAGTATCATATATACGTATAAAAATAATATATATACGTGTATGTACGAATAAAAGTATGATCAAAGAGCAATCTCAGATAATTTAAGAAAGACTTAAGAAAGAATTATAGATGCAGGTACCAGAAAATATTTCACTTTGTGACCATGGTAGCTGAAGTTCAAATTCATGTGCCACTAAAGAAGGGAGGATGCACGTTAAATCTGTCGGAATTCAAAGTCTTCAAGTTGGAGATCAGCTCAGATATCATTCTCATCAATTGACTGTGGTTCCAAATTAAAAGGTCCGTCATCAATACCCCTTATGTCAGCTATTCTTAAACTGGTCCGTGGACCTCCGGAGTCCCTAGCATCTTTTTAGGGGGTCCGTGGACCTCCGGAGTCCCTAGCATCTTTTTAGAGGGTCCGTGAAGATCTCTCATTTGATGTTGAGATTTCCCTCTTTTACAAACTCAAATATTACACCTGATATAACAACTCTTGTAAGCGAAATGAAGCAATATCCTTCTCATTCGAAACTTTATTTAATACAGTTAAGTAAATTGACATTAGTATTATATTTAGTAATATTTTTAGTTAGATGTTTACTGTTTTCTCAAAGGAAAAAAAAGAAGTGTTAAAAAGTCTTTATAAGTAGCAGAGGCAGTTTTAGGATAATTTAAAAACCTTTACATCACTCAGCCACGTGTTGGGAGCCAGAGAGGGGTTTTCAAAATCTTGGGGGTCCACGATGTCAGGTTGATGCGTAAAAGGGATCCTTGGCGTTCGAAAGTTTAACAGCATCCTTTTGTTGCTCCAAAGCGCGACGTCAGTAAACAATTCATTATTTCTTAACCTTTGAATTTTATTTGTTTGTCTTTCCTCACATGCGGCGCACAATGCCCTCAAACAGCATTCGCCCTATCCAAGACCAATAATAAAAGCTTATCTCAACTACTACAGAAATCCTCAAAAAAATTGTAAGTTGTTTTCGCGCTGTTTTGACAAATTCGATGAGAGTAAAAGAATTATTTTAAAAAATCCTTAACTTCTATAAGTGTTTATGTTGCCGTGATTTTAATATAAAAAAATAAAAAGTGGAATATATTGAAATGTTGCGATATTTTTACTCTTGTAAATGAAAGTATTAATTAGAAAAAACTTCCTTATATTGAGAACATTTTCTTGTATGAAACTTACTTTAAATTTTGAAGAAGAATTTTTATAAATCGAATTTTTAAAAGTGTTTTTCTTTAGTTATGCAAAGATAAAAATTGCTTTCAAAACTAATTGTGTATTATTTTAGTAAAATAAATATACTTTTTTAAGCATCCTGTATTGAGAATATTTATATAATAAATATTCGCTACAGTATATATTAGACATTAGTGTTAATTTATGTATTCATACCTTGTAAATTGTCTTTACATCACCTAAAAAATATTTTAGGAAAAATGACATCCTTATAATTGAAGGAATGATTTGCCATTAAAAATGAGAATGGGAAAAAAAAAATTCTTAAGCTTCGTGAAATACGAATACATTTTCTATAAGAATGCATTGTTTTTTTTACACAAATTTAAACTTTTCTTTATAATTTAATTTACTAGAAATTTTGCTGAAAAAATCTGATCGTAATTTACAAAAGGGGAAGAAAACTTGTAAATATTTGTGTGTGTGTGTGTGTGTGTGCGTGCGTGGGTGCGTGCGTGTGCGTGCGTGTGCGTGCGTGTGTGTGTGTGTGTGTGTGCGTGCGTGTGCGTGCGTGCGTGTGTGTGTGTGTGTGTGTGTGTGTGTGTGTGTGTGTGTGTGTGTGTGTGTGTGTGTGTGCTTTCATTGTTTAAATTCTATAAGAAAACCAAAACTATATTTTTGAAAACAAATGCATCAGATCATATTACAAAAAAGTTACATCTATGAGTTTGCAATTAAATTAGTACTTATAAATTTGAAACAATTTATAAAAATACTTGCGGTATCATTGTATGCAAGTAGACGGAACAATTAATAAAAAATTCACTTATATCTGAAATTTAATAATATTAATAACGTGCTGCTGAAATAATAATTAGAAACAGAAAACCAACAATAAATGGACTAAGCAAATATTTATCCATAATTTTAAGACTATACTTGAAAATAAAATACATGCATATAAATATTTATACGTAATATTATTATTTCTTTAATATATCTCAGCACTATAAGATTCTTATAAACAAAACTGTGTTTAGAGAATTAAAATAAGATTGATTATGGTATTTGTAACCGCCATTTGCTTTTTTTCATATTAAAAATTACGTTTTTAATGTGACTGTCAACTAAAATATATAATTACCGAATATGAACCTTTTAAGAAATAAAATGTGTTTAATTAGACTTAAATAATACAAATGTTAGCTGTAGAAAATCTGGCGATCAAAATTTTGAAACCTTATGCCATCCGGTGCGCGAACTTGCCAACCCATCTTAAGTCTCACCGAATTTGGCGATGATTGGCTTGAAAGCAAAGACCTTGAACATTGCCAGGGTGTGCGTTTTTTAAGGGCGGTCGCCACTTGTGCCGAGTCCATTGAAAAGGGCCCACTTTTTATCCATCGTTCAGGTGGGGGATCGGATAAGGTCAGAGTTCGAGCGCCGACAATAAGGCGCAAACTTTTTTTAGATCTCGTTCCCACGAAAGGCTCTTTCTTAGGATATTTTTTTATTCATCTCGATTATTATTTTCATTTCTTCTCTGTCCTCCTTAAAAATAAAATAAAGACGATCTGCATAAAGGAAGCCCCGATAAAAATCCCAGGACCCCAGTAGTCTAAAAAAAGCAATAGGTTCGCTCCCTTTTTTTAGCAGTTCGTCTACCCCGGAGTGGATGAATACCTGCTTCGAGCGAAGAATACCTTTACAGAAAAAAAAGGAACCTTAAAATCTTCGATAGTGTTCCGTTAAGGGAGGCCTTAAAAAATCTTCCCGAAAAAGAATGCGACAAAAAAGTTCATCGACATTTCCCATAGCGGTCTCGGTCAAACAGACAAAGCTTTGCCAAACACCGGTTCCCTTGTCAGAATACAGGTGCTGTCTGTGTATGCATTAATTCGAGAATGCCTTAAGAGCACTTGCTCCGAGTTTGTAGCCTTACGCCCCACTAGCCGCAAGACATGGCTTTTTGTAAAATTTGAAGAAAAAAAGGTTTTTGAGAATTTTCTCTTTTTAGAGTTTTTTTCTGCTATGAAGCTGACACTAATATCCAGAAAGGGAAAGGTTGCCATTTTATACTTTTTTATTTAAGTATATACTGATATATCTTATTCAACAGGCTAAAGGATGCTTAGCTTACAATTTTAATATTATAAAATTGCTCTTATGACAAATATTAGCTATTAACCTGATGAATAATCATTCGGATAGATAATTTTGAACAACAACCGTTGCAAGTTTTATTAATATTACCCGACTTCAAATCAATAATTTTTTTATAGTCTCATATACAATATGAATGTCAAAAGAAAACCGATTTCGAATATGAGTATAGTTTTTCAATTTTAGAAAGAAACTAGTTGGTACACCCGTTCTTCGCACGGGTGAATTGAAAAATTAAACAATACAGATTGAAGGATACAGAAGTTTTTAATGAGTTAATTTTACGGGAATTGCAAACTAAACAAAGAAAAATTTTTTGCATACCTCAGCTGAACAACAAAAACTATATTTGTTAAATTTTAAGTCTGAAGCTCTAATAGCTAATAAAAAAGATTTTTTTTTTATTTATAACGCCCCGTAACTGTCTTTTGGATCGATTTTTAAAAACACCTTCCTACGCTAATCTCTGCTAAGGAAAAGTAATACATTGTTACTTTGCTGAGTAATTGTAATAATGTTACAAACTTTGTGTAATGAACGTGTAAATAATTCAATATAGTGTAATAATTTATATCTGGATGTGTAATACGTTAATATTACTTTTTGTTGTATTTATTTTATGTTAAAATTGTAATATTCGCAAGCAACGCCGTTCCTTACATTGTAATGGCGATTCAATGGAAACAGCGAAATGTTGGTGATAGAGCCAAGTTGGCATCCTTTTTGGCAACCGTGTTGGTAACTTGGCGATAGAGTGAACGGTGCAGAAGTTGATATGCTGTAGCGCAACATGGTAGGAGCTGCAACAAAGAGGATAGCACAAAAACCTTCACCACAAAAAAATGCATATACATGCCCCTTGCATAGTGATGGGTGGAATGGTGTTAAAGTGAAGCGATTTCATACATATAAACCTCCATTTAGATTACTGTAGACGTCTTTCAATTCGGAAAGGGTTCGGGGGGTGGTCGACTTCGACTTAATTAAATCCCAATAATGTACACATACCTCTCTTATGGGGAGGGGGATTATATCAAAAAAATATGGAGACAAAAACGCCGAAGTATAATCTTTGTGGCAGGGGTGAGCAAAAAGCACCACATGCAGTCCTGAAAGAGTTTTTTGTGGCCCTCCAAGACAGTCAGTAAACAAAATAGACAGAAATGGTTCTCTATATTTGGGTTTGCAAAGTTTGTAAGCAAAGTTTTCCTTGCATGAAGATCAACAAGAGTAAATTTAGATGCAAGTTGAGTGAAATAACTTGTGTAAGCTGTGATGACAATTTCAACAAGCAATCACTTTCCCTATTTCAAACAAAAAAAAACATGTAGCAAAGTGTAATATATAGAATACTTTGTCTCCTTAAACTGATATAAAACTAAATATTCTTGCAGCTACAAATACGAAATTAGCACAATAAATGAAATATAACTGCCAACATTTTATTTATTTTATTTTTATTGACATTGACTTTAAGGTATCCGACTGCTTGCGACAACTTTTTTTTAAAAAAAATGGAGGTATCGTTTTTTTTTTTGTGATTTTTAGATTTGCTTAGTACATTTTTAGAGAAATATGCTAAAATTAAAAAGGGAAAAAGAAATTTTTATTACTAAAATGGGGGAAAATTGGTAAAAATTTACAAAAAATAACATGAACGGGCTCGTTCTGTACGAAAAGTTTATGACCAAATTGTCACTTTTTCAATTCTTATGTGTTGCTATGATATTCATTTTTAAGTGACTTTCAGGATAAGAGGTATTTTAATTTTTACAAAAACTGGAGCACTTTATCTTAGGTATTATATGAAATTGCTTAAAAAACAGTGATTATATTCACATAAGGGACTGTAAATTTTGTAATAAAACAGTGATTGATAAATCTGATAGTTAAAACACGTCTACCATAATACAGAACGACACAAAAAATTTCAGTTAATTATTTTCAAACCTTTTTGAGCAATCACTGTCCCCGTTTGTTTATTTTTGAAAAATCACATTTCGCGTAAAACGCGTTTTAAAGTATGACATCTTGTTGAAACTAATGGCATCTGCTTTTACTAAAACACTTGAGGTCTTTTTTATATTGAATGAAAAACAGTAAACTTGGTATTTTTATAAAGTTAATAAAATTGCCTATAAAATAAAATCATAAAATAATTATCAATTTTTGCTAAAGTTCACAATTTAAGGGTAGTCGGATGCTTTAAATGGTACAATTTATACCTTTTCTGAGATACAAAATTAACAAATGAATGCAATCATTTTAAAAAGGGGTGCGATCCTCCGTAATAATTCACTTTCACAATGTGAACTTTAAAGCAAAACAATTGCCTATCCCTGCTCTAAGGTAAAAATTAAAAATTTGTATGTCCACTAGAAGAGGGTTGAGTCCTCGCCCTTGTATACGCCACTGCAATTTCCGTTACCTACAGCCTTCATGTTGTTTTAGAGTGCAACGTTAATAACAAAAAAAATCAGAAAATTACTAATAGAGAGCCTAATGGAACGTATTTAGTTCACAAGATATCTTTTTCTTGTTGTTATTGTCATTAAAGATGCCTTTTCTTAATGCCAGATAGACACACACACTTAAATGTCTACTATTATACGGTTTCCTTTCTAGAATATCGAAGAAAGTAGTATTTAATTACATTGTACATTTTTGTTGAATCTGTCTCTTTTTCCCCTTGTATAAAGCGCACTTTATAGGTTATCTTCTATACCATATAACGATGGATGGACTACATTAATTTTCTTTTAAGGTATCCAACTACCCTAAAATTGTGAATGTTGCCAAAAATTGACAAATTTTTTTATAATTTTATTTTATAGGCCATCTTATTAGATTTATAAAAATACCAAGTTTATTATTTTACGATCACTAGAACAAAAACTACAAACGTTGTAGTAAAAGCAGGTGCCATTACACTTTAAGCTTTAAAACGCGTTTTACTCGAAATGTGTTTTTTTAAACACTCAAATGGGGCTAACGATTGCTGAAAAAGTTTTGAAAATAATCAACTGAAATTTTTTGTGTATGTTTTCTGTATAATAGTAGAAGTGTTTTAACCTTCAGGTTTATCAATCACTTTTTTATTACAAAATTTACAGTCCCTTATGTGAATATAATCACTATTTTTTTAAGCAATTTCATATAATATCTGAGATAAAGTGCTCTAGTTTTTGTAAAAATTAAAATATCCTGAGGGTCATTTCAAAAATGAACAGCAACACATCAGAATTGAAGAATTGAAAATTTGTTTATAAACTTTTGGTACAGAATGAGCCACGTTTATGTTATTTTTTGTAAATTTTTACCAATTTTTCTTTCTTTAAGTAATAATAATTTCTTTTCCTCGCTTAATTTTTTAGCATATTTTTCTTAAAATAAACTAAACAAATCTAAAAACCACAAGAAAATCCCCACGCCTCCATTTTTTTTAAAATGCTGTCGCAAGTAGTCGGATACCTTAAAATTAAAAAAAATAGTATTTGTTGAATATTTCTAAACTTTAAGAAAAATTATGAAACATAATATACTATGTGAAATTATTAACTTAAAAAAAAAATTAGAATGTTTTCTTGTGTTAAAATAGGTTCCGAGTTTAGGTTTTACACTCTTAAACAATGGGTAAAAAAAATAACAAGTCTCTGTACAATTTGTTATTGGGTGTGTTGCTGTACTCTAATTACTGGTACTGTAATTTATATCTTTACGTATGATTTAACCATTATACCATTATACAGATGTGATTCCTGTTATAGAATAGCGATAAAGAGATCAACTTTTCTGTGACATCTTTTTACTGTTTGGTGTTTTACATAAAATGGAAGAATTAGATTTAATCTAAATCTAGCGAATGCGTGTAATGTAATCTATATCAAAGACTTTAAGCTTTTGCCTTATTAAACATGAGCTTGCTGATATTTCAGTCTTCCGGTAGCACCGGCGTAATGAAGCATATTAGGGCCCCCTGAAAAATCAGGCATAGGGCCCCAAGCCGGATCTTACAAAACGTACGTATTTGGCGGCTGTTAGGCTTTGGACCCCTCAAAATCACGCAATGCGGGGGCTGCAAGGGTGTACGCTACACGATTGGCATGCTTGTTTATACGATACTTACTATACGTAAATAATTGCAAATGAATTGTTATGTACTAATAAACGAGAAGAAATGTATCACATTTGTATCATAAATCAGAGTAATCAGAAAGGAAAGAATACACAAAAAATAACACAAAATACACAAAATACACAAAAAAGACGTGTGGATGCTTTATAAGTAGCACAAATAAAAGGCTTTACAAATATGCAAAAAAGTTCAAAAGTTGTAGGAAGTATTTAAACTTTTCTTTTTTTTACAGGCGATGAATATAGAGTGTAAAATCATCATATCATAGTTCTCAAACTTTTGTTATATTCTTTTGTGGCATATTTACTTTGTTTTGATCACGTAGTCTAAAGACATGATTAAATGAATGATTATCGAGATAAGAGTACAACACACATTGTTTTCCTTCTTTCATTACTATAAAAAGGTTATTTTTTAATTATTATTTACTTGAAGTAAATGAATATATATTTATTTTTTTTCTTTATTTTCAGTATTCCGTTTTTTATCTTAAAAACTAATTCTTGAAATATTAGAACTAATAAAACTGCACTTCGAGTAATTATACATATTATTCTAAATGTTATCAGAAATATTTTCCCGATTTTTTTTTATTTCTAAATGTTTGAAGTTCTGATAACATAAAAACCTAGATTTTTTAAGCCAATAATTATTTTTCTCTACTTTTTATTCCATTATTGTAGTTTTGAAAACACCAACTGGATTTGTGAAATGTCGAAATGCATGTGAATCAAAGAAGACCAGATTGTCTATTTTTATCCATTTCGATTCATATCAATCTAAATTATTTACCATGCAAAGTTAAAATAAGCTTACAAATGCAATTTTCTAAAAAAAATTGAGTTCAGAAAAGATTCTTAATCAAGATAAAAAAAATATCTGAAAAGGGAATATGCGTTTTAATTCATATTTGTTTTATGTTGCTTACTTAAAAAATAAGAAGCCATTTTTTTTTTTTCAGTATCTTTTAAAAGAATATAATTTTTATTTCTTATAATCATTTGATTTGTTATCTTCCCTGAGCAGTTTTTCCCCCTTTTGAATTATTCGGGATGGAGAGGGCATTCTTCAAACAGCATAATTTGTGAGATCTCTGTTATTTATCTTTCTATTATCATCCCCTCCCCTTTACATTTTGATTCTTTAGTGCCTTTTCAGCTACGCGTTATCTTCATTATTCTGAAGGTAAAAATAAATAAATATTTTGCCTATTTAACTTGCTTTTAAAGGAATAATTTCTTTTGGTACAAAAACTAACAATATTTACATATAATTCAGTTTTGTTCTTCGACTCTCTCTTCAAGTGTTAATACTTCAGGTGCTTGAGTTTTGAAACTTCGTTATCCAACAGAGAATTATGCCTCATCTGTGCGCGGATATCAAAATTTTACAGAAAATATAGTTTCTGTTTAAATTTTACTTCCGTAAAAATAATAGAATGTGTTCAGACAACGAGCGAAAGGAACTCTTGCAGTCCAACCCGATCCACAAACTGTAATATTTTAACCCTTACATGCATATTAAAGTCAATTGTCTACATTCCAGTTTCTCTAAAATTTTATTCAAAAACCTGAATGCGGGATTTGCTGAAAGCATGTTGATAACCATAGACAATAAATCATGTGTGGAAGAAAAAAAGACATTACTTTTTAGCATGTAAGTCATATTTTTTTCGTCATTTGAATGTGTTGGGTGATAAAGTTCAGTGGTTACTTGGAGAAACATTTTTCATTTTCAAGTTTCTTATAAAGAAATTGAAAAAAATCACTTCATATCTGTTGTCCGATAAGTTATCACTGTGTTTTATGTTACATTTGAAAATTTTATTGGATATATACCATATTTTTGGAAAATAATGTATGTTGTTGTAAAATGTCAACATATTAATCTCTTTTCGAAATAAATATTCAATATTATTACCTGGATTTTTTTTTTTTTTTACATAACTTGCATTTCCATAAAAAGTGATTTTTTTTAAACTCATAACAAAAAATCATGCATTTAAAGGTTAACCCTAGACGTTTTCAAACATTTTTTAATTAATTATTTTAATCTTAAATGGCTAATATGAATGTAATTGATAATCTTATGTCCAATAACTGGTATTTTTAAGCCATTTTAACAGATCCAGATAACAGAACAGCCAGCTATCATTAAAAATATTTATGACTCTCAACTCACAACATAAGTAAAGTCGATATGAATCTTGATAATTTTGAAAACCTATAGTGATGATATTTATGGCAGTTCCTCGCTAAAGAAACCTATTTTTGGCCATCGAGATGCTATCATAATGCACCGTATCCCGCAAATAATGGAAACTCATAGGATATTGCCAGGTTTCTTAGCTAAATATTTGCCGCTAAGATTTAACTTCCTGTACGGAACATTGTAGATTCCGTTAGAACCCGGTATGCGGGATGGTGACGAGCCCGGAAATCGCCCCTACCACCCCAATACCTGGGAAAAGGTGGTTACGTCATTTCCCTTCTGTGCCTCGTGGGAAGAGGGACCAGATGGTTTTTTGGATGAATCCCTCCTCCTTCTTTTTTGATTAATCAGAAAAGAGAAAAAAAAATCGTAACTGTTCTTTGCATCTCCACCTTTACCCCGATTCCCAAAGGGGGGTATGCGACGATTTTTTTTTCAGCGCCCAGCAAAAATAAAATGCTTTAAAAAACAGTTATAACGATAATAATAATATAAAAAATAGTATCGGGACGATTGCGTACCAGTAAAAAAAAAAATTCAAGTCAGGAAGAGCAGTGGTTGACAGACGTAGAGCAGAAGTACCGTTTCTAAAGGGGGTGGTGATGGTTTTTTGAAATTTAATGGAAACCGGAAGGGGAAATGGACAGAAATCTGCATGCTAACGACGCTATTATGGGACTGCTCCACGTCTTCTACTCCTTCTGCCGGAAGAGAAATGAATTGGAAAGTTTTAAAATTTTATTTCCTATTTGTGTTGGGGGATGAGGGTGAGTGACAATAAAAAAGGCTTGAGTTTTGCATTTTGTAACTGCCGCTTCCGTGTTTAACTGCCACTTTTGAAGGCTTAAATGTCTTAAAATGAGTATTGTTTCAAAATTATCAACTTCAGGTTTAGTCAAGCATTTTTGGAAAAAATAAACCTGTACTTCTAAATCATAAATAGATATTTATTGCATTTTTTAAACTTGTTCATTTCTCTCTCTCTGTGTTGTTCTTTATCTTAAACTTCAACTAAATATTTTAAATATTAATTGACACAACAATTACGTTGAGTTATTAAATTGATAATAGTACGTTGTAATTCATTCGATATAATTAGAAAAGTTCACAAATTTTCAGTTATTTCATTACTGGATCAATTAATGTACGAATTTTTCATTCACTTTGATATATATTAGAGTCCCGAAAACTCGGCACTCGATAAGCCGGTAGTCCGAGTACCTCGGATGCACCTTTGCATCTTGAACGATACCGGGAAAGACATCATACCCCATACAGAAATTATTGCTGCAATCTCAGCTAATAAGGAAATGCCGGAAAATGAAGACTTTAACGTTGAGGGTACCATAAAAACTTTTAAACTATCAAATAGTCAGGGGTGGGCAGACTTTTCCAGGGTGCGGGCTACTTCTAATTCTTTCAAGGAGTTGCGGTCCACCCAGTGTCAGTGGCACACGCAAGGGTTGGGGAGGGGTCTACGGGTGTGGACCCTCCCTCGTAACCCTACATTTCCCCCCCCCCGATTCATTATAGTCCCATGTATATTGTACGTAAAATTCAATTAAGTATTTGATATTAGTAATTTTTTTTATTTATTAGTGTTAATTATTTATTCGGTAATTTATTTTTTGCCGATTTTTGTTCCTGACAATCGACAAAAAAAAAATGTGTTTGGCTGCGATTGGGATATGTGATACGAGAATTGTAGACCTTCAACTCTCGATCTCCATCCCTTTAAAAATCCTTGTGTACGCTACTGCTCAATGTCGTAGGTGGGGTAAAGTAAGGAAAAGATTATTATTATAACTTAATAACAAGAACGAAATATGTACTTACATAACTAAAATTTAAAAAAAAAACACTTTTAAAACCGCGTTTAAAGCAAAATGCAAAATACAAACTTAATAATAATAACCCAAAATATAATTATATCAAATGATACATTTATTATGAAACAATTCAAAATACATTAAAAAAATAAAATATTTTTATCTAAAGTTAGTTTTTGTTGTTGTAGTCAGTAGAAGTACTGTCAGACAATCTTGAATTTTCCGTACATAATTGCTAACTGGTAAAATTTTTAGGCGGTCACCCCCGGTCGATCGCGATTGACGTAATGCCTACCCCGGAAATAGTGGTGGACTAAAGGCTGTCGAAACCGCCTTTCAGTATTTTGAAAAACAAGTTGCGGTGGTAATGGACTTATTGTTCCTTCGTCGTAATCGTGAGGAAAAGGCAAAACGCAGAGTGCAGTACGGAAAACAACAGGACATTACGCATTTCTTCTTTAAAAAAAGTAGCCAGTTTTTTGCGAAGTCGGCTACATATAATTTTTACTATAGTCAGGTTAATACTTTCATGAGAAGCCCAGTGTATGAGTGGTGGTGAACCGAACCGGCACAGGTTCGGGGGTCAAATCTTGGGCTGGGCAAGGTCAACTCAGCTTCTTCATCTCTTCAATAAATCGATAAATGAGTACCAAGCTTGCTTGGGAACTGAACACTGGAGGGTTTTGCGTTAGACTCACCACTTCACCGAAACATCTGCACGTGCACCCCAGTACCAAAGGTTACGTAAAATGAGATAGACTCAGTAAGCCTTGGCCCTCATGGGCTGTTGCGCCACTGAGTTCTGTTCAATACCTTTATAAAGTATTTGTGTGTTTGATCAGGTAAATTGCTGTACATTTAAATTTACATTTTCATGCAGTAAATACTTTAGGCCTTCATAAAGTATGTAATTTTTTTCTTTGTTTAAGGGTATTGGGGCATTTATTTTCTGTTGCATTCTCAAGCAAACAATGAATAGAAGTGCAGTACAAAATTTTCTGAGTATAAACACTCTTACTTATTCTTTTTTTAATCTCATTCTCAATAACCTGACATTTTCAAAAACTCGGCCACTTTTCAATCCACATTAAGCCGAGTTTTCGGGAATCTTTCTGTACTTAAATTTGCATTATTTCAAACATCGTTTCTTACAGAGACTCAAATTTCATTAAAAAAGAGAACCCCAAACTGTATAAAAATTAGAGTTATAATTTTTTTAAAATATATATATATATTATTCTTATTACACATAAAATAAATAAAAATTTTAGAAAAAAATTAAAAGTATAAAACTTGAGTTTTAGATTTTGTATGAGTTTTTTAAATATCCCTAAGAATAATTAATAAAGTAAGAGAGAGAGAAATGTCCTATTTTCAAATATGCATTAAATCACACATTAGAGCTCTTTCTGGTGATTTTGGAGATCTGTTGATTTCGAATTTAATTAAAAATTAAAAGCTTTTAAAGCAATATGTTTTTATTGAAACTAATTAATTATTGTAAGGAAATAAAAATTACCCATTAAAATAGATTTTCGAATATTTAATAATTAATTTTTAGGTGTTATATAAGCAAATGAAAAAAAATGCTTTTTCTAATCTGTTATTTTGATTTAACAAATTAAAACATGGAAAAATAACGCGCACTCAGAAATTTACGAAAATTATTCTAGATATTTTTTTATTAATTAATCCTCCTTTTTAAAAATGACTAAATGCTTCTTCAAATCATTCGAGTGTTAAAATGAATTTTTAATTGACTGTACACAGTTTTGGAAGAGAGATTTGCTTAAAATAAAATATTTATTTTTCTTATTTCATTTTGTTTCTTACTTAGTATGTAATTGAAATATCACAACTTAAAAAATAATCTTAAAATGCTGAATATTTAGTACAAAGAGGCAAATTAAGTGAATTTTGTAATTTATTAAAAATGGCAAATGAACTTTTGTTTCATATTTTAATCTCTGAATAATATATAATGCCACATAAACACTTTCCTCTTCTACCAAATAAAATCAGTTTCTTCTTTTTTTTCCCACTGGGGCTGCGTATTGGTATTTTAAACCTTTGCAGACCTTGTACATTCCCCAGGAGCTGGTATCACTTTTTAGCGCTACACTATATAGGCGATACCAATTACAGCAAGCAGTTTCTGGAGCTTCTTTTGTAATATTTTGTATGCTAATTAATTGTGAAATTTTTTTAATTCTTTAGTTTCATGAAATAATTGACCTAGTAGTGAATTACTTTTTGAGATCATCTATCTTTGACTTTTAAAACATTCTTCCCCATTTGACTACGTTTATGATTTTCAGAATATATTGTGACACCCATTTTCATCTAAAAACAAGCATTTAATATGGTGGCGTGGCTACAGCGGACGTGGTTAGAGCGGATACATAACATTTCGTGGCCTGAAACTCATCATGACTCATCATCGTGGTCTGAAACTCATCATGACTCATCATCGTGGTCTGAAACTCATCATGACTCATCATCGTGGTCTGAAACTCAACTTTGAAACTCATCATGGTTAGAGTGGACACATTTTTTTCTCATCTTAGAACAGATTCGATTACAAGGATAAATACTATGTCTAAAATCTAATCAAAATGTCTAAAATCTAATCAGAATGTCTAAAATCTTTTTGTAACTAGGTTGGACTAAATCCAATGGTAATTGATATTTATACCTTCATAATAAAAAGGTTAGCTAGTATTTATTTACTTATATTTATTTTTCTTTTACTTACTTCTATGTTATATGTTTTACTTCTAGTATTTATTTTTATTTATATTAATGAAACTAATTAATTTTATGGCAGTTACACCTGTTCTAATATTTTTTTGACTCTAAAATACAGTTTTCCACAAAATTCCTGAAATTCATTCATACCCTTCATTTATTGTTATTAACTATTAAATTTAAAATATTTTTAAAAAAGTTTTTATTTTTATTACATTTTACTATGTTTAAAATGTATTCGCACTATAATATCTTAACAATTTAATACAAATAATTAAATTTGATTGGTAAAAATGTATTTATCCTTGTAATTCGGTAATCGAATCTGTTCTAAGACGGGGGAAAATGTGTCCGTTCTAACCCCTATGAGTTTCAAAGTGTCCGCTCTAACCACGAAATGTTATGTGTCCGCTCTAACCACGTCCGCTGTAGCCAAGCAACCTTTAATATAAAAGTAAAAATAGAACGTAAACTCGCGTACCTCGCTTCCAAATTTTTACACCAAGCCACTTGAAAAGAATATAAGCTCAGTTTAATTTCATAAACATCAACCGCGGGAGTGAGAGTTTATACACGATAAATATTCTTAAGTTTCACGAGGGTTATTGACAACGAATATAATAATTTTGAATCAAGGTCAAACAACGAGGGCTATGCCCGAGCTAACACCCCCAACATGAGGACTTTGAGCCACGAAAGAATTCACTTGATGCATCCCCTCTACACAGCGTGTCTTCAATGACACTAAGGCTCGAACTCGTGGACCACGCGCTCGTGACTACCCCTGCCACAAAAAGCAGCCGCATTATTTCCTGTATCAATGTACTTGAAATTCGTACATTGTTGATCACAAAAGTTCGAGATATTTGCTTGGTTACATCACTTGTAGATTTTAAATATAAAAACCAGTGGCGCACACAAAGGCATGTCTTTTATGCATGTTTATTATAATGTATAATTTGAAATAAACCTATGTACGTTTCTATATAAATATTGTTTTTTGCGCCCCCCCCCTAAAGTTAAATCTTATTTGTTTGGCCCAAGTTAGCCTTTAAGTTTGATACCTTGCTCTACACGGTGGATCTTCAGTAGCATCAAGACTCAAACAAGATACTTGAAAACACCATCCACGAATTCGTAACCTTAACACCAGCTAACGCGTGTCCACTAATTTGTTAAAATAATTTTGCTTTAAATTTATTGCAAGTGTGTTTCATTCTAATTTCTTCTTAATTTAATAAGAAAACACTAGAAGCAAAATGTTTAGGAACTATCATGAACATATATTTTACAACGGTCTCCATTCTGAAGAAGTGAAAAACATTGTAATATTTGTCAGCAAAACATTTGTTGAGGATGACACAAGAGGCGATATCTCCCACACTAAATTGTCAATCCACACTACATAAAATCTTTTATATCTAAGTCAATTTTGCGCGTATTAGACAATAGTGTTCTATATAATGATATTTGGAAGATTTAAGATGCTAAAACTCATTATATAAGCAATCTATAAGAATCATATTCTTAATACAAGTTAAAATGGCTCTCATTTCAAAATAAATACATTTAATCAGCAGAATTAATTCATATGTTTGGATCTATGAAATTATTATTATTATTATTATTTTGTTAATCAAAATATCTTTTCAGAAAATATTTGAAACATACACTAATGGACAAAAAAATTAGCGCACCAAGAAGGAGCCGTCAAAATGAAACGAAATTTTACATACGTAATGACTACTTTGATATAAGTAAATGATTAGAAAATCAAAGAAAAAGGATCCTTTATTTCAGAGAAAAAGGCAAAAGAACGGAGGATTTAATACCCTGTTGAACTACCTCTAGCACGAATGCACGATGCTATACGATTGGGCATTGAGGCATACAAGTTCTGTATGATGTCTTGAGACATTTCGTTCCATATTTATTGTAACCTTGCCTCTAGTTCGGTCAAACTTGTAGGATGCCCAACTCGCCGTCCCAAATGATCCCAGATATGCTTGATTGGAGACAAATCCGGGGATCGGGCAGGCCAAGGAAGGGTAGTAACAGTGCGGAGATAGTCTTGTGACACCCTTGCCGGGTGAGGCCAAGCATTGTCTTGTTGAAAAATGGTTCCTGGGAGCCATTGCATGAGTGACAACACATGCGGTTGTAGGATGCCATGGGATACCACTGGGCTGTCATGGTGCCACGGATCAATACTAGAGATGACCGTGTATTGTAGGCAATGGCACCCCATACCATCACACCAGCTGTGGGAGTGGTATGTGGCTGTAAAGCAAAGGCATGATTGAGGTGTTCACCACGGGGTCTCCACACACGAACACGATTGTCATCACTGCTGAGGTTGAATCTGGATTTGTCGCTAACAACGACCTGGTTCCATTCCACTGCAGTCTAGTTTCCCCGTGCGCGGTACCACTCCAAACGGAGGTATCAATGGGTGTGCGTCAAGGGCAGCACATGTAATGGGCACCACTATCCCAAATGTCCTTCAGCCAGGCGCCTTCGTATGGTTCGAGAAGATACAGGGGTCCCTAGTGAAGGTGCTACCTGGATGGTGGTCGATGAAGCAGTTGGCTGTACGCGTGCATTTCTTACGATGTGGAGGTCTTCTCGACGACTGGTCTGTCATTTACACGAAGACCAGCTCAGGATGCCCTCGACTGGTCTGTCGAGGGTGTGCTGAGCCTGGTCTTCGTGTAAATGACATCTCTCTAATCCACTGGTCCCAACACCTCCTCACAACGCAATCAGAGCGGCCTAATTGACGAGCTACCCGCCTAGCTGACCACCCAGCTTCCACCATACCGATGATTCTCCCCCTTTCAAACTGCGACAGCTGCTCATATTGTCTTCGAAAACGGCGTAATGGCATGTCTACCTCCGCGCTTCCTTTGTAAACGATGCAGCACACTCAAACAAGCTTTGGTTACCTGTTTTATACTCCACGAAGAACGACGTTAAACGCCCTTTACCAGCTATACGTAATGCGCAATCACGCTGCTTTTCTAATCATTTGCATATCTCCCCGACATGTACCTTCATGCCAAGTTTCATTACGATCCCGCAATTATTTCTTAATGCGCTTTTTTTTTTCTTTTTTGTCCAGTGTATTTTCATAAAAAAAAAAAATTAAGATTGAAATTATCATAGATTTTTCAAGCTAGTCTTGTACGTCCATGTTTGCGTGTTCGACCCCGGCTTAAGTCGGTGGATTTTCCTGATGCAGGTCCTATGATTATGTGGCATGTTTGGATTGGGTGATATCGACAAAAGAAAATTCCTCGTTCAATTGCGCATAGTGAGGACTCAGGTGCTTCCCTCTGGGAAGGAAACTAGGCTTCAAAATTACAATGTGGCAATTGGTATCCACCTGTATAATCCCACACTAAAATGTGATACCAGCTTTCCAGGAAATCTACTAGGTCTACAATGGTAATTACCAATCCGCAGCCCCATTTGAAATGGAAAAAAATATTTTTCAAAACAAAAATACTGGAGTTGCCAACAATGAAGCTATTAAATCTGTTGCTTGATTTATTTATAAAATCAGGATCTAATCGGCATGTGATACCAATATCTTAGAGCTGACTGGTCATTGTTTGCTAATCAGCAGGAATTCATTTTGACAAATTCTCTTCAGAATACCTTTGTTATGATTTCTCACATTTGATACGAAATTCTTGGTTTTCTAGTAAGTTTCATTAATGTTCCAGAATAGGAATATAGGGAATTCCAGATATTCAAAAGGATTATAATCTTTGATTAGCATTTATAAATATTAAGTGAAAAAGATTATTAAAGCAACTATATAGATAATGAAAAATTTTGAAAAACACTGGAGGGGAAAAAAATCTCAACACCAAGAAAGACTGGTGTTAGATAAACGAAATTTAGTAGGAGTGTTTATATATCTGAAATATGACATCGATTCAAATTTCGTTCCTCGCGCTTAAGTGTGGCGCTAATAGCACTGCTCAGAGCTTTGACAAATCAGGGTGTTTTAAATGCGTGCTGTAAAGTTCGTGAGTGTTATTTGTCTGTGAAATATGAGACGTTTTCAGTTGATGTTAACCAATAATGTCCTTAAGAAGAGACGAAGAAGCCGTTTTCAGCAACTCACCGAGCTTGAATGAAGTCGTGTAATAGACCTATGAGAAGGTGGATTTTCTTTCCGCGATATTGCAGGAAAACGGCTGGAATGTATCCAGTGTGTATGATTGTTGGGAATAGTAGTCAAGAGATGGTACTACCTCAAGAAGACCAAATTCTCAGTAATCATGTGGCACTACTGAGAGAAAAGACCACCGTATAAGGCGTACCGCTGTGGCGCATTGTACTGCTTCTGTGGCCGAAATTCGAGCCGCAGTTGATACCACAGTGGCACAAGGAACTGTTAGAAATCGGTTACTTCAAAGACAGTACCCAGCCAGGCGTGTATTCCACTGACTCCAAGTATTGCCGTTTGCGACGCCAATGGTGTCAAGCCAGAGCTCGTTGGAGGGCGGAGTGGAGATCTGTTGTGTTTTCGGATGAAAGCAGGTTCTTCCTTGGTGCCAGTACTAATCAGAAAAAGGTCAGGGGAACGCCTGCAACCAAACTGTCTGCGGCTTATAGACACACTGGACTTACACCTGGAGTCATGCTCGGGGGAGCAATTTCCTATGACAGCAGGAACACTCTCGTTGTTATCCCAAACACACTGACTGCAAATTTGTACGTCAGTCTGGTAATTCAACCTTTACGGAACAGCATTCAGCAGGGAATTTTCCAATAGTTCGCCCTCACACCGCTGTTGTCACGCAATGTGCTGTACAGAGCGTTGACATGTCACCTTGATTTGTGAGATCATCAGACCTATCTCCAATTTAACACGTATAGGACATCATTGGATGGCAACTCCAGCATCATCCACAGCCACCACTGATCATCCTAGTATTGACATAACAAGTACAACAAGCATGGAACTTCGTTCCACAAGGTGACATTTGGCACCTGTATGACTCAATGCATGCAGGCTTGCATTCAAAATTCTGGAGGTTACACCGAATATTAATGTAACAGCATTTCACATTTGAAATGCTTTTTCTTGAGCTTATATTAACCTGTGATCTTGAAAATTCAATCAATTAAACAAGCGGCAACGGTATCCGAGGGCTTATGGTCATAAATGCGAGCCGTAAGTTCGAGTCTTTGCACTTCTTTAGACCCGCCTTTCAGAGGGGCTGATGCACATTAAATCTGTCATGGCTCACGTTAACGTAGTATTGATGTCAGCACTATGGGGTGCCTGCTCAGATGTCGTTCTGGTCACTTCATAGAGATTCGAAATTACGAGTTATGTCACCGTAAGCCTTCGTATTGCTTTAAAATGATTTATTAAAAAGTTTTATCAAATTTACAGAAGATTTAGAATACCTCAGAATTATATACGTACTTACGTCCGAGGAATAATTTGAATTGTGTGTGAAATGGAAGTAAATTAAATTTTAAACAAAACTCTATCGTAGGCATATAATAAAAGTTTGCAGCAGTTGGAGAATTTTTTGCTTTACATTTCTTTCTCCTTTGTTTTCTAAAGTTTATTTTAAAAACTATCATGGGGTTTAAAAGCTACCTACCGTAGCAGATATAGGAAGAATAAAAATATTTACTTTTTGTGTAAGAATTTAAATACTTCTAGAATTTTTGTTTTCATTGTTTATTTCTAAGCAAGTGTGCAATTAAATATGTTTTAATTACACTCACATTCACATTAGAAATAGTTAAAAAATTCTTAGAGATAACAATAAGAAAAATCTTCACAGATTTATTATTTGTCCTTTTTAAGAGAAAGTGAATCTTAACTGCTAACGAATGAACTAAATCCACGTGACGTTAGAGTCACACGATAACTATAATCATCAATTAATAAATGAATGCGACTTTGTAACCACATGATACATGTCAGCCAATCAATTCATGCGCGCTGCTGTTGCCAACTCTTACTTTTTACAGAAACTTTCTCTTAAAAAGTGCATATTTGTCAACAATAATAACATACATAGGTAAGCAAAATGCACTTGATTTAAAAGTACAAGCAAAAAAATGTGTGTGTTAAGGTTTTTATTTTAGTTTTTAAAAATATTGAAGAATTTTAATGAGCTTGAAAATTTTTGGCGCAATTAAAAAAATTTGAAATTTTGTTTTAATTTTACAAGTAGAATAACATGTACAAATCAATTTTCAGTTTTAAATTCATAATTTGAACGTATAAATCGTGATTGCATTTATCATGTGACCTTCATGAATTCTGCCCATTCTAATATAAATTTACCAAAACTAAATATTTGCACAAATACCAAGCAAAAGCATTCTGAAAATATTCGCAAGTAAATTTATTTACAAAAATCTTCTACTTCAGACAAGTAACATCATATAGTTTTAAAAGCGGTAGATTTTCTGATACAAAATATTTCGGAAAATAAAGCAGTCTATTGCTGTTTCCCTTCTTTCTTTGAAAAATGGTGTCTAAATGCTTCAAATGAAGACCAAAAAGCAGAAACACAAAGGGCGCTACTAATAACACGAATTCCCAATCCTCGCTGGAAACCTTTAATACCATGCGTTTTATGAACAACTTTCAAAGCTTGTATGAGGCTTTGGACTCGATTTTCTTCTAACACGCCTAAAGTAGAAGTTTCTTGCATATTAAGTAAAGCTCTGCCAACATCTAACGGATTTGTGACAGCAGCCGCCGCAGCCCCGGCAACAAATCCACTTAACATATAACTCTTTAAGTTCCATTCTTGTTTTGGATTAGAATATTTTTGACAAATATCGTACGTTATAAAGCATATGGTGCTGTATGGTATATCCGTAGCAAGTTGCGCATTAAGGCTCCGGTAAAGGGCAGAAACCCCTTCATTCCTGGCAACAGACTTCAAGCAATGAAAGCTCGAGTGATAAGGGTTATCATACATTTGCATTCGTTGTTTAACGACTTCTGCTGGATTTCTAATGATGTCAAAGTTTATTGTTGCAAAAGTGCATGCGGCAAACTGAGCAATGAAAGTACACTTAGCATCCAGACAATCTGTCACCGTATCCTGCGTATTCTTGTATGTGTAAGAATATAAAGCATGCGCAGGTAACATTGAAGCGATGGGTAGGGCCATGCCCATGAATGTACGACTTATGTTGGTGATAATAGCAGGTCCTTGAAATTTCTTTGAAATTTTGCTATAAACAAAATCTGATTTCAAATACTTCGTTTGTTGTCTCAGAGCATCAACTGCGAAAAACATGCCGTATTCAATCATCCCTGCGGATGTACCAGCTACAACTTCATAATAAAGAGCCTTAGCTGACTTACTTGTAAGATCCACCATTTTGTATATTTTCTATCTTCAATTTATTTTTTTAGGTTCAAAAATGGTAAAACCGTGTTATTAATCCCACTGTACGAACCATCTTCATATATAGTCACTCATAATCAATTTCTTTTTATTAAAAAAAAACTTCATTCTTCCAGAAAAGTTCTTAAAGAATTGGAATCAAATATAAAAGGTTTATTGGCAACAAGATGAGTTTGAAGTGAATAATGAATTTTTCATTCAAACGATCGTTTGGCTGAAACAGAATTTATTTTGAAAAAATGAGTATTTAGTTTATCACATTTGCTATTTGAAGTAATCTAAAGCATGAAATAGTTATAAATAATTTATAAAACATTCTTTAATTACGGAAAATTAGTTATAGAATAAAATAAGAATCCAAAAGCAATTAAAAACATTTTTTTTTTCTGTTTACAATAACCAGTTGGGAAAAAAGCAATTTGAAAAATTCTAATGAAGTATAATATTGTTTCTATTTTCAGAGCTATGTGTGTATATTACCAATTACATAATGTTAATCAATTTCTGTTTTACTCTAATCGAAATGATTTTTTAATATGCCACGACCACCTATAAAATAATTAACAAATTGAAAATAATAGTGATGATTTAATTTTTTAATTCATTTCCATGCAAAAAATATTGCTATATATTTAAAGTTTTATATTTTCATGGAGCGTATACGTACTTAATTTAAATAGTGTGTTATAATTCTAATATGCTTTTTCAGACGTAAAACTCTTTTAACAGACTATGTAAATAGTATCCGAAATTATTAATGGATTAATTCCAGTAAAAAAAAGCCATTTATAGAAGAACTTTAGTTAGTTTTTTGAAAAAAAGAAGAAGAAAATTCGATGAAAATAAATTAAGGAATGTATATAAAAAGGGCAATAACTTGCAACGATTTTTCTTAAGCCACTCACACAAACTCATTGCTCGTGAAAATTCAAACTTATTTTCCATTGACATTAAATAAAATAAAAAAAGAAATTACCTTTTTATTTTTTTCAAATAAATAAATAAATAATATTTTGACAACTGAGAAAAAAATGTCAAAAAATAGTTTTCAAGTCAATTGATATCAGATTATCAAGAAATTTAGTATAGCATAATCGACTCTTCGAAGTTCAATTTAAACTTCCAATTGTTTTTAACAATTTCACCTCGTAAGGAATCGTTAGTCATTCCTTAAGTTAGAACACCTTATAAAATTTTAATCCTCATTCTTCAAAGCCTATTTCTACTACATCTCTTTGAACAGACTGCGATTTTCAAAGACGCAAAGTAATCCTTCGAAGAGCCATGTAAAACCATTTTGTAGAATGAAGGGAGCATGTTGTTAATTAAATTCAATTTCTTCATTCCAAGTAATCCCGTGAAGTGTTCAGAAAATTAGGAGAATAAGGCTTTTTACCCCAGAGGTCGTCCTATATATATGTATATACTCATACAAAAAGCTTTTTTCCCTTTCATAAAACTTTTAATTTTTCCATTCTCCTTTAAGTCAACATTTTTATGCATTTGATAATATAAATTTATATAAAGTACTGCTTTATTCAATTTCGAAATTCGAGAAAAAATATACAGAAATTTTTATACTCTAGAAAGATTCTCTATTAGATTTACTATTTGAGAGTTATCTTCATCTCACAATTTAAAATGTACCCTTTATTTTTGCTTTAAAAAAGTTACAGATATAAATAAAAATAAAATAACTAATGAATTCAAGCGAAAAAAAGAGTACATTCACGTGCATTAAATAGCAGGGGGAAAATCAAATTGAATTTTTTTATTTTTGGGATTTATAATTTACTTTCAGTTTCTACAGCGTTTAAAGAATTCGAACTGCTAATTACATAACATTACTTTTCAATGAATAACTTTCAGCATATAATTAAGATTCTTTTATGTGCACTTTTCAGAAAAGGAAGTCGAAATCTCAAAATAATTAGCGCTAAAAAGAAGCTCAAATATCGCGTTACATGCTTAAGTGCTATTTTTTTGGCTCTTTTAGATTATAAGACATATCATTCACATATTGCAAGATAAATTATAGCTTTACTATTTTATCATTTAAAAGATCATTATTTGATAGAGAAGCGAATTCATGATAAGTGTTGTCAACAGTTCATTAATTAAAGAAATAAATCCAAATAATACATTTAATTCTCTGAAGTTATATATGGCATTTGAGCGGATATTACACTGGCATATAATTTCCATATCAAATTACACATATTCAGGGTATCCCAAAACGACCGCATAAACTCTGTACAGCTAAATTCCTCGTTGGGAGTTCATAAAAACTGCCCAAAGAAGCGTTCCTGTACGATTCATAGTTTACGAGAAAAATACGAAAAACAAAGTATGACGTCGCTTCCGGTGCAAGAAAAAAACACTTTATTGAACATATCAACAGCAGTATATGCACAATTTAAGGCAGATGTTCAAAATGTCCACCGTGTATGTCGAGGTAGGCTTGAGCACGCCGTGGATGGCTCACACGTGGCATGTGTCGAGTCAGCAGCGTGCACTGCACGCTTTTTTTTCTTTTTTTTTTTTTTTATTTCACATCTCTCGAGGCAAATGTGACTTATCAAACAGATATCGTAGCGAGTCGAAAAAAAAAAAAAAATGAAAAAAAAAAAAAAAAAAGAAAAAATCAAAACTATGAAAGTATTCATTTCGTTCGGGACGACTGAAGTAGCAGAAGCGCTCATTGCATCAGATATAGAAGAACTGCTAAGAAAAGTATCAGTCAGTTTTTCATAAATTATATTTGTGTTGTTGTCACTATTCGTCTCGATAATCATTCTTCTTTATTTTTTGTTTCTTTTTGAATAGTATGTACTCAAAAAAAAAAAAAAAAAAAAAAAAAAAAAAAAAAAAAAAAAAAAAAAAAAAAAAAACACATTAAGAGAATAAGTATGTTGTCATAGTCACAAGAGCATGTCGCAAGTACATGTCGCAGTAAGTCACGAACGGAATACATGGCCACCATACGAAGACTACCGGTAGCTGCAAGATGTAGCCTTTTAAATATCAGTTCAACGGCGGCTTAACGCATTCCACGGCGTGCGCATGCATGACGCGACATGCGCGACGAACGTTTTAAACATTATCGTCTGGAAAGATATGCAAATACTGTTATTGATATGTCCAATAAACTGTTTTTTCTTGCACCGGAAGTGACGTCATACTTTCTTTTTCGTATTTTTCTCGTAAACTATGGATCGCACAGGAGTGCTTCTTCGGGTAATTTTTATGAACTCCCAACGAGGAATCTAGCTGTGCAGAGTTTATGCGGTCGTTTTGGGACACCCTGTATAAAAAAAATTTACTTATGGGCATTCATTTAAAATACGTATCTTAGAATGAGCAAAAAATGAAAAATTATTAATTAAGGATCGTACAGAAATTAATTAATTCTCGATTTTCAACTCATTTTATACTGAAAGTAAAAAGCTCGAATAACTCTTGATAATTAAATAGCATCTCTCTACGAAGCTATACAAGACTATTGGAACTTACCTCGATCACGGTCACTGGTTTTTGTTAATCACGTATGTAAGTTAAAATTAGATTTACTTTGTTCGTAAAAGTACTTATGTACTAAAATATAAGACTTAAAAATTTTTGATTCTACTCTGCTTTTTTTTACTCTGATTCTGCTCTAAATTTCTCTATAGAAAAACATATTTGTTAGAATTTTTCCAATTTCATCTATGTTGGCTCTACCATATTCAAAATATTTTCAACTAAACAATTGCTGGGATACACTAATATTATTCAAGAAAATTGCTCACTTTTTTTAATAGAAAAAACACACAAAACATGCTTTATAAATAGTAAGTAAATTTTTTTATAAATAGTAAATAAATTCAGTTAAAACAATTATTTTTTTTATCTATACAGAACGTACAATTATCTATATAAAATATGAGCTAGAGTTTTTAAAAATTGAGGAAAGATTATTGTATAAAAATTACATATATTTGAACCAGGGACGTCTTACGGCAGGGGCCAACTGGGCCCGGGCCTCGGCCGCAATAGGGGCCTGGTCTCGTTCCCGACTCAATCTTAATAAGATCATAATTCGTAAAATTGCAACGGTCAAATGTTATTTCGGGTTGTATTCTCCAAAAAACTGGGAATTTTTTGACGATATGTCAACTGGCTTCATGTGATGACCATCGTCCACGTACAGGCCTAGGCTATCACCATATACCATCATAACTCATGCAATCAAAAGGCGACAGTCGATCGAGCCTGTTTGTGCGATTTTAAGTCATGCGCATTTATTTGTTTCGGGTTATTGTTTGTACGAGTATTTGACAACGTATGCTATGTACTTTCTACTTTGAAGTGTCATAGGTGGGGTCTATATTTGAGTAGTGGCCCAGTTGTGTAGTGTAATGAAAATATTGCCCCCCCCCCCTGCAAAGTCATGTTTTCTCTCTAATGTTTTATAAATTGGTTAAATGCGTAATTGGCGTCAGTCAGGTTTTGGGCCCCTAGAATTCTGTCCCCCCCCCGCAATGCAGGAGTGTACGTTACGCCACTGGACCCAGGGCCTCAAGAAGTCTTAAGACCACCCTGATTTGAATAAAAAATTCAAATAAAAGAACTCAAAATATTATTGTATGAAGCAACTAGTAAGGCAAGTTAGACTGAGAATAATATGATAGAAAATTTTCAAATTTTATTAAATTTCTTTTTTTTCTCCACTTAGATATTTAAAATTCTCTATTATTGCTTTTCTTGGGACATAATTTTTTATGCATAATTCAAAGAACATCTCTCACAGTAGATAAGAAAACTAAAATGAATTACCAGTTAAAGAGAAAAAATGAAAGTTATTTGGACGAGTTTAAATTGGTTAAATAACCATTAAATAACCTTAAGGTAAAATAACTTTAAAAAATATATTCTCCAATGTCTCTTAAAAGTTTTATAATGTGAGAGTGTGGTGCTATCTGGCACATGTTCATCCTTCCATTCCCATAACTGAGAAAGACCTGAAGAAATCGTGGAGCGCCATCTATCGTTGCAGTAGAAATCTAAAAGTGTGTCTTAAAACTATAAAGTAATTTATTTAATTAAATTCATACATTTTGCGAAATTAATACAATGCTTTTATATAGAATTAGAGTATAACACACTCTCTTTAACGAAATTTTTTGTAATTTAAACACATATCATAGTAATTATATTATTAATAACTATAAATAATTATTAAAAATAAATTAGTTATATAAAAGTTTTAAAAAATAAATTAAACAATAAATATTTTTACACTTCTGACTTGTAGTTGAATTTATATGTGTTTATTAAAACTCCGTTTCAAATTTATCACAAAATAGAAAAGACTTCTGGGCAATGATGAAAATGCTTAACATCTGCTCGAATAAGTTCAGCTTTTGAATAGTATTGTTCTTATGCAAAGATTTTGTAAATGGAGTGGAAAAAGAAAAAATAATTAAATACAAAAAAAGGAAACATCACAGCGATATAAGAAAAACCTAGGTTTCAAGACAGGCCACAAAAAAATCTGTACAGAGATTTTTTTTTTTTTGAAAGAAAATAATTAAAGAAATAGCAAAAATAAAAGGTAGTAACGCATTTCGCTTCAATATTGTAATCATTCGCGCAGAAATTTTTCAAAAATTACTTGTTTATATCAATATAACATTATGCTCAATAAGAATTTCCAAAACAATAATTACTTTCATAAATCTGAACAATCTGATAGAGAAATTAATTAGCGCTCTTCGGTTTTATATGCAAAAAAATTAACCATATATCTACGAAAGAAGTTAGTTAACTCCTAAATTTAATATGAACTTAATTAAATTTTGGATGGTTGTTAATGGTTTTAAAACTGACATTCCTATTTATGATACATTTTTACAATCATTTTGCTAAAATTTTATAACGGCAATTCGCTTGTCGGACAGAGAATATGAATGGATTTTGGAACCACATAGAGGCCATCTAAAATGTCACTTTTCAGCAGTGCCAACTTAAGCTCATTTCGGGCCCTGGGCGCAGATCTACAGGCTCCCTTGGCACTGGAGAATCGATATTTATAACCAGAAAATCTGGTTAAGTCCAGCTTATCCGGGCACTTCTGGGCATCTCTGGGCCCCTGCGCAGCCTGCCCCAAGTGCCCAGTGGATAAACCGGCACTCTTTTCAGAAAGATATTCAGAATCTTTATGCTTTGATACAAACTCTCAACGATGCGCGTGGTGACTAAATAAGATAGATTTTCGATATCCTTTTGTTATATTGCTTTGTAAATGTTTATTTAACCACTAGGAGTCATACTTAGAAAATAAATTTCAATTATTTTGATAGTTCTTTCTCAATATTGTAATTTTTATAAACACTAATGGAAATAAATACAGATTTCCACTAATGAAGTGGAAATCGGGTCATCATTTTTAAATCAGTAAATAAGATATCACTCTTCGGATCCATTTGAATATCATTTATTGTGTAAATAAATCAATTTTGTTCAATTTCAAATTTACGAAAAATCATATATTGTCAATACCACATCTGATTGGGTGATTAACTATAAGTACGAGATTTAATTATACCATAATAAGCGTAACTTGCGTATGAATGCTTGATTACAAGATATTGCAATAAAGCAGCATAAGTTATTGGTGAATGACTGGTAACTCTAAATTTTATATAGAAGATGAAGAGATGGTTAAAAATGTAACTATTAAATTCTCAATGAAAAAAAAGTTTAAGGGAGTTTTGGCAAAATTTAAGCTTTTCTTGTCGCTCGAACAAGTAGAATTCTAAAGTTTTCAAATTGATAATGATTAAATGATAATATTGTTATTAGTTGACTTGCAAACACTTGAATAAATTTTAAAATTTTTAAAAAATGAGGTTATTTTTCAAGCTAGTAATTTTTATCAACGTTTTACTAGAAGTTCCGCAATAGGCCATTATCTACGGGCTATATTTTTCAGCCATACTTTAAATCAATGATGGGCTTAATGATATAAGAGTCGGTGAAAAATATAGGATCAATATTATAATACGCAATTAAGAAAAAATAATATTTTTTTGAAAATGTTTTTGTTTTATACCGATGCAATGAATGAAGTTGTGACTTTCTGTGTATTTCTAGTTCTTTCAATACTTTTAACTTAATTATAAAGAAAGCATATTTTTAAAATTGTAAGTATATTTATTAATGCGGGTTCTCCATCTTGAGGACACACTCTTATTTCTAAATAAATTCTCGAGGTGTTTTATTTCGCAAAAACAAAAAAATATTTAAATTTCTAAGGAAATTTCCGCATATATACACGCAAGAAATGAAATACATCCTTAATTGAATTTTTTAAGCATTTAAACTGAAAATTTTTATAAAATTTTTTCATACTCTTTGATAACCTTTTAACATGCATCTGGGCTGAGGGACGCAATCTATTCATTACTGCTTTAAAAATCATTCACTGAAACCAGAGGTGGCCAAACCGTGTCACATTGTGGCATGGTGGGGTTGTAACAGTGGCACGCGAAAAATTTTTTAAATTTTGAATTTTTGTTAACATTTGCAAAAGCTAATCCTAATTAAGATGACTTGGTAAAAAAGTGGTAATTCAAAAGCCACGTTAAGCAAGTACTGAGCGTTTAATAATTATTTTTTGAATTAAATGATTTAAGTAACTCATTTTTATTTTATACTTAACCTAACTGATTGAAAAATTTTATTAACAATAAAACCTGAATTTGGATTTAGTCTCATTTATTATATTTTTAAATTTCTACTATATAATATTGCATTACAAAAATAGGCTATTTGCGTAAAAATCACATAACAAGCCAGCCCATAAGTATTTTTTCTTATTTTTCTATATTTGTTTGTTGGAAAAGTTGGAAGTGGTAAACATAATAATTTTTTTTTATCAAATAGTGGCCCTCTTCCCAAAAAGGTTGGACACCCCTGACTTAAACTGATATCTCATTCCCCCATTATATCACTAGAGGGCTTTGAAACCCAATTTTATTTACTATATGCTATAACATCCGATTATACGAAATGATGATGTGGGAGAGGGGGGAGATTTTACCTCATATTTCAAGGAGTCATCTCTAAAAAAGAAACGGTGATGATCCTGATGCTAACAATTTTATCATATATAAATCATCATATCATAATCTATATATAGACAACAGTAAAAAAATTAACCATCTAAACTCTGCAGAGTGGTCGACAACTTTTTTCAACATCGGAAAAGGAGTTAATGCCAAACAGTTGTCGGTATAAGTCGAATTCTTAGTTTTTATGATAGTATATCAATTCCGTCGACTGCCTTGAAACAAGGCTAAAGAGAATTTTAGACAATGAATTTAACTCTTAAGGACTGTATATTGTGAGATTTTGGAAAGAGTCAAGTACCCCATAGGATGTTACACCGTCATCTGATTGTAATTAGAAATTGAAAGTATCATCACCAACAATCAATTACAAATTTCCAGCTATAATTAACGTTTTGATATTTTAGATTCTATTGTAAAATTAATTTGATTGAAAATCAGTCAAAAATATTTTTCTAATATTCAATTAACATAATTATTGTTTTCAAAATTGTCAGCTTCTACCGGAGTTTCCTCTTTAGTATGTATATTAAAATAAATCCTTACAACATGGTCATTTCGATAGAAATTATGGCCATCGGTCTCCCCCTCTGCTGGACTGCGTGCAGTAGTATTAGAATCCATATTTATACCGATACTCTTTCTTCCATTTTGTTAACTAATATTGACAAAGTATCTTCCTACCTCAATTTAATTGAATGTGGTCTTTTTTCAATTTTTAATGGGTACAGGCACACAATAAGGACTTCCAGAAGGAAATAGCCAGTACTTTCGCATTTATATTTCAATAGGATATAACGTGATTATTTTCATGCTCTGCTCCGGCATTTCGAATTTTTGTATTTTGAGACTAGCTTCTCAGATGGGAGAAATTGCGACATAATTCTACCACTGGTATCAAAACTAAATACTTTTTCTAACCATTAACACTAAGTTTTCACCCCTTCTTTCCCCTGATAAACTGTTTTTTCTAATCAGGGCCCTTTCCCAGTTTATCTACGACGGCAAATCAAAAATTACTTACACTTTTCATTCTACAACTTTATTAAACAAAGATAGATGGTGGCCACATGCGTAGGCTTTGAGTTGGAGCGCATATGGTCACGTGTGCGGAGTTTAATCTCGATCATGTCAGTTGTCGTTTATTTACAACAGCAACAACCTCTGCGATCAGATTGCACTAAAGAGGACAGTGCCAGCTAATTTCAGGCATTAGACGCAGAAGATCAACAGGTCCTTTTGGCAATGGCGGGTCGAAATTTATTACCGGGAAACCTGGTGAAGTCCAGCTTATCCTGGCCCAGGCCCCTGAGTGTCAACCACAAGCGCCCAATGGATAAACCAGCACTGCAAGAGGAGCGAAGATGCGTGATGAGATTTTCGTAGTCAGAGGAAAGAGTAAGAGGTGCTAAAACTCACTGGCGACTTTTTTCACAATACGGAAAATATGTTTCTTTTCGTAAAAGCTTTTTTTATTCTTTTTTTGAGGATCTAAATGTTTAATAATGGCCGAACAAGCGTAATACAAAAAGAGAGAGTTCGGTGACCGTTAACCTCGACCACTAAGGACAACATTCAGCAAACTCGAGAAATGGTTTCAGAACATTGGCAGTTACCAGTTACCATAGGTGAGGACGCATCTTCTTTTAACATTAGTCACTGCTTTGTCTCAGACATGGACGTTCGGGATGTGGGAAAAGGGCTTCACGATCTACCATACCAAGAACCTTATACCAGGAAGGCATACGGAAGCTTGTGGCTTGCTGGCCCAAGTGCATTGAACAATCTGGAAATTATGTTGAAGAATAATGTATGTGTTACACACTTATCTCTTTGTTTAATAAAGTTGTAGAACGAAAAGTGTATGTAAGTTTTGATTAGCAATAGTATTTGTTTTAAAATAATTAATAGTCCCCTCTGCAGATGTGGGTGTGTCGGAGACGTGGACCACTACGTGTTCTACTGTACCCTTTTAAAAATGTGTTAAGTTAATACCTTATAACCAAAACAATATTAATGCTTGGATTGATTCCTTTATTAAATGTTGACTGACACTACCTCTCCGCCATTTTACACTACCCTACAAACCTTTAAAGACACTCCCCAAACCAACGATTGGGATGGGGGTGGGGGATTTAGCACCAAGGAACAAATCAGACTCTCCTGACTCCTGATAAGATGTGAGCCATATAATAGTCCACCATTCTTTTCCGGAGAAACCAAATTCTTTAAAATAAACTTTTAATTCCAAAGAAAGTTCTTGTCAAATTAAGTGTGTGTTAATTGTAATGAAAAAATTAAGATAAGACAGTAATAATGATTTGAAGGTAAAATTGAATAACAGGGTAAAAAATCCATATAAAAAAGCAATGCAGAATTATTTTTTTCGATATACAGGACTAAAAATGTTTCATCTACACTATTAAAATCCGAAGGTAAGCAAACGTATGTACCTATCTATCTATGTATCTATGTGCGTCTATCTCCTCACGAACCGCACCACGCAGAAACTCCCGGAAGGTACCAAAAGATCGGGAATTTTCCGGGAAAGCCGTATTGCCCATTTATATTCCGATATTGTAATTAGTTGAAAAGATATTAATCAAAAACCTTTAAAAAAAACGGTTTTTTCGTGCAAATTTTGATTAGTCTCCATTGTTGCAGCAATGTTATTGTTACAACAGTGACAAAAGCAGGCGTCGAAAATCAGTATTCAGCCAAACTGGGAATTTCATGAATTGCTCTATTTTACTTACTCTGTTTAAAAAATAAATGCTTTTAACGTGAGCCTAACTTGAAATGTATTATTAAAACCCCAAATTCTAAGATGTTTTACATTTTTTTAAAAAATTTTCTAAATTTCTTGGATTTAAATTTAAACATAGTCATAACTTTCTTTTTTTAAAAAGTAGATTGGTAAATTGTATATATATTTCTAGAAGATGCTAGGTTAGACTGAGATGAAATATTGTAAAAGTTATATTCTAAGAATTTAGGACATTTCGTAATTTTGAAAATTGTTTCTATTTTTTATGCTTTTTTCCACATAAAATATTTTTAAAAAGGCACTTTTCCATTTCAAGGAGCCATAAAAATGCGACGAATAAAATTGCTAAAGTCACCAAACCTACGACAGAATTGACCAGCTTGTGTATCTGTGTGTGAGGCTTATGGAGCATGTTCAAAAAGACGCCGTTCTGATACACACAACAGATAGTTTTCTTTATTTAAAAAAAAACGATTTAGTGTAAAAAACGTTAAGAATATAAGAAAATGCTAAAATGTTTTTATATGATAGTATTATTTTCATTTTGAATGTTTTTTATGCAGTGATTTCAAGCAAATGTATGTGTCTAGGTTTACTCTCCCATACTTCTTTTTCATAGTTACATATTTTTAATCAAATAACCAAACATCTAGAAATAAGCAGTCATTTTTCATTCATTTTTTAATAAAAACGGATATAAATTTATATTTTAAAAAAAAGCTAAATTGGTATTGATTTGTATTATTCATTACAAAATTAATTATTTAATAATAATACAGTACATTGTCTGTTTTCTTGTGGATAAAACTAGATTAGTTTTGTAAATTGAAAATAGAAATATAAAGAAAGATCTTATCACTGAGGGAAAAAGACTGAAAAAGAGTTTTTTACACGAAAAAGCCTGTATAAACGCCGGGCTAAGCTGAGGAAAAATAATCTGTTTGTAAAGGAAAAGAAATTGAAGACATTTCGGAAAGAAGATAATTTAATGACATAAGTATATAAATCCTTCACATCACGTCCTACCCAGAAGTGCTGGCATCGAGAAGGAAAAAGGAAATTTCCATTGGGATAAAATTATACTCCTGGAAAAATCACGTGCAACGCCAGGAAAAACAGACCCGTCCGACAGGACAAAGATATGGAAGAAATTGCAAAAAAGGGAATTTTAATGACAAAATATAGAAATCACACACAACCGAGGAAGTAATGGCATCGAGATGGGAAGAGGAAATTTCTATTGGCAAAAAATTATACACTCTAAAAACCCGTTCAGGGTCGGGCAATGAAGCCATAACATATGACACAATGACATAATATGGCGCTGAAAATTGATTTCAGGTAAACTGAAATTGTATGACGTAGCTTTTTTGATTTAATTCGTTCACAGATTTAAGAAAAGGGCTTTTAACATGTGATTAACTTGAAATATATCCTTGAAATCAAAGTCTTACAATTACATATGTTGTCGTCAAAATCCAGTTTTCAGCCTTACTGGAATATTATTGACTGATTCCTTCACTTTGATTGAAAAAAAAACTGCTTTTGATATGTGATTTATTTGAGATATTTTTTATTAAAAACTCAATTTTTAAAACGCAAATATCTATGGGTTTTTTTTAATTTAAATTCCAAAAAGAGATAACACTGTTTTTTAAGCATATTGGTAAATTTTTTACCTTTATAAAATAACTCTTTTTAAAATAACTCTCAAAATTGACCCCTGCCGATAATAATGGTGGTAAGCTTACGAAGGAATTCAAGAATTTGAGGGCTTATGTTGCATGCGCTGAAAGACAACTTTCGGAGAGTAAGTAGGCAAACATATTAATTGTGTATGTGATAAACAGAATAACAAGAACAGTTATACAGAAAACCCCGTGCAACGACGGACCATGCAGCTATATATTGATGTAAATTAATATTTTTAAAAAACTAAAACACAGTATTGTTTTTTATAATTCATTACTAAATTACTTTAAAAATCTTAAAATGGCTGCTTTCTGTTGGATAAAATAAGATTAATTTTGTAAATTATTAATCGAAAATAGAAATTTGATCTTATCCTTGAGGGGAAAAAAGAGGAAAATGAGATTAATACTTTAAAAAGCCCATACAACACCGGGTTAAACGAGGGAAAAGAAATATTCCTATTAAGTAATAGAATAAAATTCAGGTAAAAAGATAATTTTACCGACATAAATATAGAAATCACTCTCCTAGAAGTGCTGGCGTAAAGATGGAAAGCGAAAATTTCCATGGGAATAAAGTGATGTACTCGGTAATAGCCCGTGCAACGCCGGGCTAATCTGACGGAAAACAGACCCGTTCTATTGAGCAAAGAGGTGGAAGAAAGTGCGAAATAGGGTATTTTAATGATGTATTAAAATGGAAGTCACAAACACACCAGGAAGAGTTCTTGCACCGAGATGGGAAGAGGAAATTTTTAAGGCAATAATATCTATACACTTAAAGAAGCCCGTGCAACGCCGGGCCATGCAGCTAGTTTTGAAATTTATTGGCCATTGTTTAACACCAGTTTGTTGCTCACAGATTTTCCGACCTCTCAACTACATGTCTCTAATTAACAAAATGGTAAGAATGACTGACCGTAAAAGTCTATGATCCAGCAGTTTGTAAATCAGAGGATTTGTATCCCTTCCAGCAATCGGAAGATACGCGATAAAGTACTTCTTAACTGCGACATTGTTTTCTAGTGTAGCTATTAATATCGGTGCCGGACGATCAAGAACAGCAATCAAGAAGCATTCTCGAGTTTCATGCACAATCCTCCAAATGCCTTTGGGGAGGTAGAATACTGCCTATTTTATTTTCTCGTTGGATGAATCGACACTCATTATCTCCGTTTTTATTTTAGAACCGTGAGACTTAACAAACTACGCCTATACATGAACACCTTACTCTTCGTCAAAAGCACTATTGTTGCATTGCTATTTTGATTTCAAGTCTCCCTGATTTGAAATCACTATATTTTTATGGTACTCACGCATTAGCGTCACTGCAGCAAAATTGGCGCCACGCGAATTGCGCCTTGATATCAAAACAACTAAAATTCTAACGTGTATTACACTGGCCTCCAAAAGTTAAGGAACAACATATTTTTCAAAGCTCACCGTAAAAAAAAATGACAGTAACAATAAAATTTATAGTTTATATAAATGATTAAAACGAACTTTATACAAATTCATGCAAAAACAATAGCTGTCACTTTTTTAATAGGAAAGAACAGATATATATGAGTGAGAGAAAAATATGCATTTATCAGACTTTCGTAATTACGCAAGTAACTTTTGTTGATTTACAACTTTTGTTAGCAGATTTGTCGACAATAAGCAGTGGGGTCTCGCAATGTCTGAAAGAAGCCATTTGCCCGATTCGTTAAGATGGAGGATGGAAATGGGGTTGTCACAAGCTGATGCTGCTAGGCGTCTTATTGTGTCTCGTAGTGTGGTCCACCGTCTCTGGAATCAATATCAAACCGAAGCATCTGTGTCCAGAAGACATGTTCCAGGCCGACCACGAGCTACAACACCTGCAGGAGACCCTTTTATCACTCTTTCGGCCCAAAGGGGAAGAAGGATTTCTGTGCCGCACCTTGTTGCAGACCACTCTGTAGCTTCAGGGAGAACGATATCTGATAGTACGGTGCGAAGGCGTCTTCACAATTCAGGTCTCTATGCAAGGCTACCAGTTGTGTGTGTACCCCTCAACAGACGACAGAGAGGGGCCCGCGCCCTTATATCATCAATCCAACACTGTTAAAAGACACAGTTATCGAGGTGGTGGAATAATGGTTTGGGCAGGGATCTCACTTAGTGGACACACTGACCTGCATATGTTCCAGGGAGGAACTATGACTGGTGTGAGATATCGGGATGAGATCCTTGATCCATACGTCCGCCCGTATGCCGGTGCAATTGGCAATGACTTCATTCTGATGGATGATAATGCACGACCTCACCGAGCTGTAATTGTTGAGGAATATATTGAGGGTCTTGATTTGGAGTGAATGGAATTGCCAGTTTGATCTCCAGACTTAAATCCGATAGAGCATCTTTGGGACTATCTTGGTAGACAGGTTGCTGCTTTAAGTCCTCCTCCAAGGTCTTTAAAAGAGTTGTAACAAAGTTTACTCCGTGTCTGGTCTTCGCTTCCCTTTCCGGTAACCGACAAATTAATTGACAGCATGGAAATTCGATGCCGCCAATGTATTCAAGCTAGGGGTGGGCATGTCCCTTATTAAAACCCCTTTTTGTTATGTTTCTATGACATTTTACCACATAAAACTGTGATTATTATTTTTTTCAAGAATGGACTTTTCTAGTGAAATTGCTTTTTTTTTGTTGTAAATTATTTTTGAATTTTTGTTATGTAAACTTCTGTCTTGAAGTCAATACATAACTGTTGTGAGCACATTTCATCCAAATTTTGTGTTTCTACATTCATTCATTTGCAAATAAGGCCCAAAAAACCGGGTGTTCCTTAAACTTTTGGAGGCCAGTTTATGTGGAATAAAAACCAAGCAGTCCGATTTTGGTTGAAAATGGCATAATTCACATGGCGCCAATTTGGTGCAGTGGCTTTAAGTGCCATTGTGGAAAAATATTGTTTAATTTTAATGCAATTATTTTAATTTTAATTTTAACGAAAGGTGATTGCTGGAGAAAACGTTAGAATTATATCCTCCAGGAAAGAAGTCGAGCCACACACAAGGTGGAAACGCATCACTTGAAAAAAATTCGCTGAAACAAAAAAAGGCGTCAAATGATACGTAACTTATACAAACTATGCTTGGATCTTATTTACCCCCCCCCCCGTTATTTATTTCCAACTTGGTGAACTATTACCACATATTAGATAGAAGTCAGATAAAGAAAAATGAGATGGTGGTGCAATTTGTTTTTCTTCTTCGCCAAAGGTGTGGGTTAAATAGGATTTTATCCCAAAATTATAACCATATCTAAAAATATCTAATATATTTATAAATTACTAGATTTAAAAAACACTAATGTTACACATTCATGTATGTGTATGTAATTGAAAAGTTAGTCCTTATGAATTTATAAATTTAAAGCAATAGTTTTTTATTAAAAAAAAATATCGATACTTACATTATTTAATCAGAAATAGAAATGACACTTTTAACATCTGATCAATTACTGAATTAAAATAATTATAGGAAATATACAATTCAGCTTAAGTTGAGGGGTTTCACACTGAGAGCAAAATAATGATTTTATAATTGTACTTAAAAATAAAAACGTGACAAAAAAAATCACAAAAAATCGTTTTTCTTATCCCGTATTTAATTTGAACTAAGATAAATTTACATTTACTTCAATGTAACGGATTTTACAAAGTAGCTCTCTATATCCATTGTTAATTTAACGTTTATCCTTTCGTCAAGAGGATGTGTATGTCAATAAATGCTACGCTAAGTTAAACCTATTTCTTTCACTCATTGTGATTAACTATGCCCTTGGTTCTCAAGCTGAGTGTTGCAAACATGCAAGGAGTACCGTGGCAAAAATCAAGAAAAATGGGCAAAAAATTCTGAAATTATTTATGAAAGCATGGAGATACAATTTTAAATTTGAATTGTCTCCTTCTCCACTAGTCCATTGTCGAAACGTGCTAAGGATTATCCTAGCATATATCTCGAAGTGAGATCGATTATTTTCCTGCATTTGTTACTTGCAGTTAGGGATTGCAATATCGAACCAAAAGTTCAATACACCGGTATTCGGAATTTCTTAGAATTTAATCCCGGGATACCGGTATTAGAATTTTAGAAAAAGGAAGAAAACACGGGTGTTTATTTTACTTGCCAGTTTTATAAGAAAGTGTAAATATCACAAGAAATAATTTGTAACTTGTAGATTATAACAGTATATAAAGAATCACAAAAAAAGAAGAAAAGAAAAGGAACATCTTATTAATTTTAATTACAAAAAGTGCAAATATCACTATTCACACACGTCCAAACAGAAGTGGTTCTGCATCACGTGTCACTTTTGTGGAAGTGACGTATTCCACCTTTAAAGAGACACCAAGAGGGGAAACCCAGAGACTCTCGAGACGCTAAGAAGCTTCACCGACACGAGAGACATTTCTATAGGCTTCAAAGCTCTATGACTCTCCAATGGACTCTTTCCCACTTACTGTGGAGGCCGCGGTAGCCGAGTGGTCTAGGCATCGGATCATGGCTAGCATGTCATGAGTTCGATCCTAGTACCACTAAAGACCCGCCGTGTAGGGGAGCGATGCACGTTAAATCTGTCGAGAGCTCAAACGTCCTCCAGTTGGTGTGGTAGCTAGGAGAGGGAGGTGCCAGCTCAGGTGTCGTCCGCGTCACTTGACTATGGTTCAAAATTACGCGGATCGTCGCCAAAAGCCCTCGTGTTGCTAATCAGTGCGACGTTAATATTCTCTCTCTCCCACTTACTGTGACCTATCAAGGCTCACATCTACGAGTATTCCAATGTCGCCTTCTTCAGGAATAATCCGGCCTCAACAGCGCTGCCCTCTAGCAGTATAAAATAAATTTCCTATCTGACAGTGTGTTACGGTTTGTTCCTGCTACTTCTGAAATGTTTTTTCTTACAAACTGTTGTCTAAATTATTTAATTTGTTAAATAACTATGCTTGGAATAAAATACTAACAGCATGCAGTAAATAAGCATTTTTAAAAAGAATTTAGTGGGCTATATATATAATTTTGAAGAAAATGAGTTTATTTAAAGCCCTACTTTTTTGCAAAATTATGAACAATAAGCTAAAAACTTGATTACTAAAACGCTTATTTGAGTTATTTAAACGAAAATGTGTTAAAACCACTGGTTATTGAAGCCACTGATACAATGACAATCAGCATCGTTGGAGAAGACGAAAAATACAAGCAGGCACTTGTGTGTGAGAGTTATATTAACGTCGCACTATAAAATCGCAAGAGGGCTATTGGCGACGGATCTCGTAATTTTAAAACATGGTCAAGTGAGAGCACTTGAGCCGGCACAACACTTGAATATAAGAAAATATGGGCCCAGCTACGTTGACCTCTGATTGCTTGGGGTTTTCCTAGTTTCGTACAAAAAGAAGGCACCGGAAAAGCAATGCGATCACTGTTATACAATTGCTGCTTGGTTCCAATCAAGTTAAAAAGACATTTATATAGAATGTAGTCATTCTGATCAATTCATAAAGCTGAAGAAATCTTCAAACGCCACTCTATCTCTTCAAGCAGGGTCAAACCATGATGTAGCATTACACATTGCAAAAAAGGAAAAGATTCTTACTATTGCAGAGGCAATGATTCAACTTTGGTTGAATATAATGTTATAATTTGCATGTTAGATCCAGACTTGATCGAGAAAATTGATACTGTGCAGCTGTCAAATAATACTATAAGCAAGTGAATTAATACAAATTCAGATTTTGTAGAGAATAAGCTTATAAGAATGAGAATTTGTGAATTCTTTAGTTTATGGCTTGATGAGAGAACAGACGTTGAGAAACCTGTTATTCTTCTGTTTGTGAAGGATTAATTCGAAAATGCTAATAGATGAAGAATTTTTTTGATGAGTGAAGCATGAACTTACACTTTGGAGACAAAATTTTCAAAGCTACAGACAAATATGTACAGAAAAATGTTTTGAAATGTAGAAAATGAGTAGATATTTGCAACAATGGAGCAGGTGCAATAGTTAAAAGAAATGAAGGTTGTCCTGTCAAGAATGAAGCAGGCGGCAGAAATGCCACCACAGGGGGATAATAGCCATTGTTGCTCCATATCCCATAAAACCTGAACTGAACTGATGCCACCACAGCCATTGTGTCATCTATTGGCATTCTCTAGAAACTAGATGGATCTGTTAATAAAATTAATCATGTTTTGAACCACCCGCTTAAAGCACTAAAAACTTACTGCTGAATATCTGTGTATGGACCACTTGTTATTTACAGAAGTTAGGTAGTCAAGTGGAAAATCTTAGCCAGAATTTTTGAATTAAAAGATGCACTGGTAGTAGTTACATTTACACAGAAGCCTTTTTAGCCAACAATTAATTCATGTCCATTGGCTGTTTAAATTGGGATACCGTTTGAAAAACAAGAGAAATCATGACTTCTCTTTAAGAAAAAGAGAACAATTGGAGAAAATAAAACCTTTGCATAGAAAAATTACTTTTTTTAAAGCGGATGTTGAGAGCAAAGACATCTCCCTTTTTCCTCGGTAGAAACAATTTATCAAAATAAATGAGATCACAACAATTCTTCGAAATTGTTTTTACCCATTTGGAAAGAAGCATGGTTGATTATTTTTCTGACATTGATTCTGGAGACATATATAGATGGATGATGAATTCCTGTGACTTAAAACATAAATTTACTGGAATGACGATAAATTTTTAGAAAATCTGCTTGAGATCAGCTATGATTGCAGTTAAAACAAAAATATCGTCAAGAGTTCTGGGTGCACAGGTGTATTAAAAAATAGTTGTCAAGTCTGCACTGAAAAGATTTGAATATTTTACTTCAATACTTCCAACTTATTTCTGTGAGTGCTTTCTCAACGTTCGCTTACATAAAAAACAAAAACAGGAACAAACATTCAGAATCAAGTGATTTGAGTAGGAAATTAACTTTACCTGTAAAAATAAAAAAATTAATGAAAAATTCTTCCAAACAGTTTTTTTATTTTTAAAGTACATTTTGTATGTATTTATCGTATGTACAGTGAAAACCGTTTAACACGAAACAAGGGATTGAAATAATTTTCATATTAAAACCATATATTCAACAAAATTAAGTTTATTAGAGTATATTTTATTTACAAAAATAAATATGTAATGTTCTCTTATTTTAAAATTATTTTTGATAATGTGAGTTAGCAAAAACAAAATCTTTAAGAATTTCAGTTTTCGTCATCTGTATTTAATCAACAGCCTAAAAAAGTTCTATCTTCATTATAAGAAAATAGCAGTTTGCTTTGCTTTGGAGCTCTTTGTCATTGTGCTTGTAAAAAATTCTTCTAAAATAGTAAAGAAAAAAAATGCGAACCAAACTCACTGACTTTTATTCACACTGCGACAAGACTTGTCACCGAATTCCAAAGCCAACTGAGGAGAGATGTGTTTCTGTGTGGCGTTTGTACGAGTGGAGGGTGAAAGTAGCTTAGGACAGTTGCATAATGTGCACCCTAGCATTGTGGGGAGTCCAAGATCCTAGGGCGCCAAAAGCCTGACTGATGCCAAGTAACCTGACCCTTTGTAAGATTCGGTTTGGTGCCCAAAACCTGACTTCCCTGGGTGACTCTAATATACTGTTACACCAATGAGCTTAGATAAACAAAACTGGTTAGTGTTACAGGCTACTCCGAGGGTATTTCCTCCCTTCTACGAAACATGTAAAACTTTCATTTCACTCCAATCTTGAATTTTTCTGGTGCGGCTGGTGTTTTCCATACATTGTTCATTCCGATAAAAAAAAACTTTTTGTACAAAGTTATTCTTATTTCATGTCAAGAGAAAAAAAATGCATGGAAATACATAGCAGTTTGTTGGGACTGTTGTACTATTTCATGTTAAGTGACATTTTGTCTTAAACATTTTCGTGTTAAATGTATTGCACTGCATACAATTATGAGGGCTAACTTGACAAAAATATGATTAAATACATTACTCATATTGTTATTTACACCATCTTCGCAATATTATATCATTGAGCAAATGATAAATTTTGTAGAATAGGACATTTCCTGCAGTCTATTTCTGCCAACACAAAATTCCACAAACACCAATTGAACCTTTGATTAAATAATAAAGTTGACCCCTTAACTGGCAGCCTATTTTTCTTTATCACCCCAACTTGAAGACTTTAAGCCCAGAAAGATGTAACGTGCATTAACCCTTCTACAAGATGGATCGTAAGTAGAATTGAGATAAACAAAAGGTTCAACTGAAATTAAGCCAACTACAAATGCGATGTCATGACCTCTTGGCTACCACAGCTTAGGAAATGACACTAATTCAAAATATCAAATTTAACTTTGGTATTATTTCATTGATTACTCCTGGATAAGGTGGTCAGCAGTAAATAATCCCAAACCACCTCCACTATTTCTCTTCTGGAAGTTCATAAGTTTAGGCTTTACTTTGATGAACGACAATGTGATGTCTATTATTAGTGAATACTGTTTCATTTGCATAATAAATTTGCTGTTTTTATGCATGAATAATTATTTTCCTTTCTATCTAAATTGTTAGATATAACATTTTTTTAAATGACCTTTTATTTATGTCAGGTTTAATTTCATTCCATGCTTTTACAATATATTCACATTCTATTTGACTTCAAAAGAGAAGAGGTTATACATGTATGTTTCAGGTTTCTTTGTAAAAAAAAAGTGCTTGTTATAAGGCAAATGTACCAAAAGAGGGGGGGGGGATGCAGTTTGAAAGTATAAGGTGCATTTAATATGCCAGAATATAAGGTAAGTAATTATTTTTAAGTTCCTTTTACCTGAAAGTACCTCTTTTGCATAGATCAGATATAACAAACTAAAATAGTTCAATACATTTTCCAAAGAAAATCAAAATGGAGCTTTTCTAAACAATTTCATAGTTAATGATCAGAAATAATTCTAGTACTAAACGTGTGTAATATATTTCAATGACATTTTGATTTGCACTTGGTTCATGAACGTACTTTCTCACAAAATATGTAATTCACATTCAAACACAAAACACATGGAATTTCATTTGGAACAAATAACTTTATTTACACACACTTTGATATATAAATAAAAACACATATATCTAAAAATGCAACAAAGTAATTGCAATAAGCATATTCAATCTTAAATCAATGCAACACAGCTACTTATGAAACTTAAAATTTCAGCAGGAATAGAAGTATTGATTTACATGTATTACATTGGAGGAAAAGTATTTTTAAATCACAACACTTTTTTTAAAAATCACAAGTATTTGGAATTGTATAGTTGTTCTAAATTGCAGCATGTTATATTTTTCACTAAAATGCTGAAACATCCACATACAAAAGAAACACTAGATTACATAACAAATTTATAAAGACGTTCCATGGAACACTAAAAATGATTTAGGTTTGTGGAAGGATTACATTAGAATAAGTAAACAGCAAATACTTGCACATTTTTTTGTAAAATGAGCAAACATTTTTTTAAAAAATTAATTACGCATAAACTGTGCAGTTGAATTTCATGAAAACATAGCAAATAAATAAATTATTTGGAAAAATAATCACCATTATGATGAATAAGTAATGCTTATAAATCTAAAAATTTATGTAAGATATACAAATAAAACAATAAGTTATCGTTCACACCTCTTTAATTCTCATTAAAAAAGAAATTAATTCGGGAAACATATTCAAAAATCAAACCAACTAAAATTTGATATTTTTATACAAAAGCTTGCACATTTGATCAAATTTCTAATTTGCAAATTACAATTCACCTCTTGTATACAACAAAATATACAATATTGTATTGCATAATACTTTATATTTGATACATTATATTTTTTTCAACAAATTATATAGAGAGTTTCTTCCTGATAATTAAATTTGAGACTAAGAAATCAAGTTTTATTGAACTGGATACACACATGAAAAAACTTACTATTACAATTATTATTCAAAAATATGAAGTAAATAAAATAAAAGTTCCACTTAAAAATATTAAAATATAAAACACTGAATTCAATTTCCGTACTGAGAAAATCATTACAATCAATTTAATAAATTTAAATGTAAAAAGAATAAAACAGGTGAAATTTATAATTATGTATACATAATAATAGCAAAACATTTTTTTGAAAAATGAACAAATATTTCATACAACAAAATTGAATTAAACTTTTTTATTTATTCAACAAAATTAAAACATGATTTGAATTTTAAGTTGTGTTTTTCATACATAAAGGCACACAATATATATAATAAACTAGCTGTTACCGCCCGCTTCGCTGGGTATTTCATGATGTTTTATAAATTTTTACTGCTTATATATATGTATAAATTATTGATATCTAAGTCCTAGCATTAAGAATTCGATTGAATTGAAAAATATACTTATACCTGTAACTGTCACCTGTTGATAAAAAAAAAAGGGCAGAACTCATCTAATTTGTATTTTCTAAAAATCTCTAAAATTGAAGCATAGAATGATGTTTGCTCTTTCGTAACTCAAAAACCAAATGGATTCCCACAAAACCAATTTTCGGTGGATCTCTACTCCGTAAATTGAACATGCAAGCCAAATTTCAAGTCTAAATCTAACAGAAAAAAGCAAAAGTTTTACTATCAATATCCCCGTAATCCCGTTGAGAGCCGTTTTCCAAAATTACCGCTCTTAGCGGATTTCAATTCAACAAAAGAAAAACGCAAACCAAATTTCATTATTATAGTCCTTGTAGCTCGAAAAAAAGTAATTTTTTTGTCAATACGTCCCAGTAACCCCTGCAACCCCCCAGAACTTGATTTGATTAAAATTTATTCTTAGTGGATCCCTATTCAACAAAAGAAACATGCTTAACAAATTTCAAGTATATGGGTCTAACAATTAAAAACAGGAATTTTTTTCTGTAACTCCTCTTGACCCCGCGCAAACATCTTTGGGGTCAATTTTCATTTTACTCTTTGTTAGAGGAACTCCATTTCATGAAAGGAACATACCTACCAATTTTCAAGCAGGATGATCAAGTAGTTTAAAAATGGAAATATTTATCGATTACGCCTCTTAATCTCCCGAAATTAAACTTAGTAGTTGATATTCGCGAAACCCATTTTGTAGCGGTTCTCTACTTTACGAAAGGAATATGCTTATCAAATTTCAAGACTGTACGTCGAACAGTTTAAAAATGGGGATAATTGTCTATAACGCCACTTGAGCCCCCGCAACGCCACTTCTGGGTCTGTTTTCACAAAACCCATTTTGTAGGGGAATTGCACTCTATGAAAGGAATCTGCTTAGCAAAATTTGAAGACTGTGCGTCCAATTATTAAAAAATGCAAAAAAATTATCAATAACGCCCTTGAACCCTCGCAACACCACCTAGGGGTCGATTTTCACAAAACAAATTTTGCAGTGTATTTCTATCCTATGAGAGGAATCTGCTAACCAAATTTCAAGACTATGAGTCTAATAGTTTAAAAGAAGAAATAATTATTTATATCTGCCCTTAACCCCCCGCAACACCCCTTGGGGGTCAATTTTCTCCAAACCCGTTTTGTAGCGGATATTTACTCCATGAAAGAAACATTCCTACCAATTTTCAAGCAGGTAGGTCAAATAGTTTAAAAACGAAAATATTTATCTCTTACGCCATTTATTCCCCTGCAACGCCACTTAGAGATCTGTTTTCACAAAACCTTCTTATAGCTGATCTCTACTCTATAAAGACTGTGCGTCTAATAGTTTAAAAATGGAAATAATTATCTATAACGCCCCTTAAGTCCCCTCAACGCCACTTGGGGGAAATTTTCACGAAACCCATTTTTAGCGTATATCTACCCTATGAGAAGAATCTGCTTACTAAGTTTCAAGACTGTACGTCTAATAACTTAAAAATAAAAATTTATAATGCCCCTTAAACCCCCCGCCCCTGCAACACCCCTTGGGGGTCTTGTGAGGATTTTTTGAAATGTTCGACACACGGGAAAAATTATTAATTATTAAGTATTTTGAGTGTTTTATTAAAGTTTGTTCAAAAAAGTTTTTGGCTTTTTATTTTTTAAATCACTGATATTAAAAGTTTTAAAAATAATTTTTATTTAAACGCAACGATATTGATTCATTTCACAGTATGAAATTCAAAAAGAAAATAATACTATGTGATAAAAATATATTTAAAAATATTTCCTTATAATTTTTATGATATTTTTTTTCTTATATTCTACTGTTCTTCAATAAATCAATCTTTAAGAATAAAAAAAAAACCATCGGTTGTGATGGGTTATATGAGGGAATTCCCCTTTTTCTACGCAGCAAGACTCAAAACTACCTCAACTTTTCCCATCTTCCAAACACAAAGCTAACGCAACGTGAATGACCTTGACGAAATTCAGAAATAACATCGAGAGAACCGAATGAGCATCCCTTACGGGAATCTGGCAACGTTTTTTCAGGATTCTTCACATTTCCGGCTATAAAAAAATTATGGCGTGATAAATTGAAATGAAAACCATCCTATCTCTCAAGTTGGATCGAACTGCACATGGTGTGCAAATTTTATTATAATCGGTTAAGTGGTTCAGGAGTCCATTGAGGACAAACATTGTGACGCGAGATTTATATATATAAAGATAGTTAAAAATATATCTTCCTTTTACAGAAGTTTAAGAAATTTTTCTGCTAATAATACTATAGTTTTTAAATGTCCAAATAGAAGGTTTTTAGTACAAAAACAATTTAAAAAATGCACATGCTAAATAAAGTGAGAAATAAAATGTATATGATGAAACATTAAATTAATGTGGGAGTGTTATATATTTTTGTAAACAACACCTTAATTTTAAAAAGAAATCTTTGTGAGCTAGAAAACAATTCATTTTACTTATCTTACATTATAATAAATAATTTTGATACATTAAAAACATTTTTTTTGTATAATTTATTAAGAACATACATAATTATTCTTTAGAAAATAAATAGGAGATATGAATTTTCAAATAGAACAATAAATATCTATTGTTTATACTTAATAAAATAAAGCATGGATCCTTTAAAAAAGATTTTTTCTTAACAAAATCACAAGAAAATCTGATTGAAATAAAATATACTTTACATTAATTGAAATTTGCATAACAAAGGCTCTTAAGAAAATTTTTTCTATCATAATGACAAATATCTATTGTTAAATTATATTAAATAATGAAATATTTCTATATTTCTTTTCACCCAATGGATATTTAAGACAACTTAATATCTTAAAAAGCCTTTTGCTAATATGCATTTTTTTAAAAAAAGACAAAAAAATATTTTGCATACAAAACATTTTGTTGCCAAAAATATTTATTTTATATATAAATAAATTTTTAATTTAGAAATGAGCATCATAAATGAAATTAAAGAATATGAATTAGCCATGATAGGAAATAATATTAAAAAAATCACTGGTATGAATTTCTAACCAATGTGTAAGAAAACATTACAAAGGATTTTACTCAAATAACAAACTTGTTCCTATAGATTCTTTGATTGGCCTACTCTTTCCATCAAAAAGAAACAGGATCCAAAATTTCTACTGAACAATTTCAGCCATTAAATTTGCAAGTTTTAATTCCACACACAAAAATTGTGATAACAATTGGGCTCCTATACCTTAAAATTCCAACGAGACTTTAAGATCATTATATGGAAATTAGAATAAAGAAGTACTTGCTCAAATATTGTCCTCATCACTTGACTACATTTGAAAATTAAAGTCTGTTGCAAATAATTTTGGTGTAATTCTAAAGCAATATTAATACAAACCAATAAAAAAATAAGCCATTCATTACATAAGGAGAAAGAACAAGAAATTGTTAAAAATATTAAGCAGTAAAAACTAGTTTATCTTTGTACATTACAAAGTTAGAATCTTAATTAAAAGTCACAAATACATAACTTCTTTCAAGAGGACAACAAATATAGCTAACACTTTACAAGAGTATCAAATACAGTGTATATAATAATATGCTACATACAATTTAACATGAGGTATTTACTATAGTTGGCAATGCAATTAAAATTTCAATGAAGAGGAAGAACTTAAGACATAATTTACACAACAAAACAAATAAAATATTTAACTTAAAATTAAATATTTAATTAAACTTAAAGAGAGGACTTATAACATTTTTAAAAACATGAACAGGATTTATATTTGTAGGAAATAAATTAAACATTTATACAGAGATTTTACCAACTCCAAAATAGGAACTTTAAAAAAAACAATGTTTGCAATAAAATTCATCTTTAAATTAAGATTATTCATCTGCTTAATTATATTATCACAGTTAAATTCAAAGTGCATAATACTTGCAATACAAACTTTATGAATTTTTTAAAAGAATAATTAAAATCTAATGGTTTTACATAAATAATTAAAAGCTTGATAAAAAATGAAAAAATAAGTCTTTCTGATATATAACATTTTTAAAAAGTCCATAAGAATTTTAATTTTTAATAAATCATTTCTAGAAAAGTTGTGAAATTATTGATACTTCTGGAATGAAAAGGGTAAAATTAAAAAAAATTGGTAAAATCACTTAACATTGAATTAAATTACTATTACGTCTATCCCTAGTAGAAAAATGTTTTCATTTTGATTCAGCATAAAAAAATGTTCCGATTAAAAAGAAATAACTAGAGGATCAATAAAAATAGGAAAGGGAGGGGGACTCAATTACAGAACATATTAAAATTTACAAATTATTTCAACTAATAGATAGTTTAAATAAATAAAAGAAATTAATACATTAGTAAAATTAAAAAATATTCCTTTTTGAATTTTTATATGTATAAAGTGTCAAAATTTGGCAAACACAGAACAATACTATAATTTTTAAAACAAACACACACACAGCAAGTTATGCATAAAAACCTTATTTGTTTCATTCAAAACATTTTAATGTTGGAATACGTAAATTTACTCTCTCGTATGTTTAGGAAAGAAATTTTTAACATTTCTCACAGTTACAGTTTCATATACAGTGACAAATCCCACTTTTGAGTCCAGACAGTTTTTTCAGTTCAGAATTATAAAGTTAGATTAAATCACTTTCTAGATATACCAAATTAATATTTAAAATAGTTTTAAATCTAAATGCACTAAATTGCACCAGATATAAACAATAATTGGAAGTATATGAATCAAATGTAATATATATTAACTTTAAAAGGAATTAATGATGGCATATTGAAAAGATGGAAGATATTTTTGGAAGGTAAGTCTTTAATGACAACATGGTTAGATAACATTATTGATCATCAGTTTCTGGTGATTTGCCTTTTTTTTAATATTCTTTGTTAATATATGACTTATCGAGGAATGTGTATATTTCAAGAAACTGTCTTTGAGGGATCAGCAAATATGTAGTACCCACCATTTCATTCCATGCCCATTTTCACCTCTCTCATGGCTAACAGCCAGAAGCCCCCACTCAAAATGTCCCCAGAACACCCTTCAATTGACATCTGCAGGTGAGCTATGGCCATATATTATACCCATTTGAAATAAATATATCAGTGCTGGTCACAAAACAAATTTATCTTGATTTAAACACTCATTTCACATATTAATAATTGTTTGTAAAACATACTAATTAAATAGAAGCCAATCACTTAAATAAAATATTGGATTAACATGTTTAAAATAAAATAAGCTACTTGCATCATTTTTAAAACTTCATGAACTGAAGTAAAAAAATATGTACTATGATCTTTAAAGGCACAATGAAAAACAATTTAATGAAACATTAAGTAGTACTTTCTTCAATAAAATTGTTCTAAAATGATTGATAATAGCCACAAAAAAAAAGGCATTGAATAATAAATAAACAAAACACTACATAAACGAGAATAAGATTCTGAATTTGAAAATACATAAAAGCATGCTTTCAAAATTATGATATAAAACAACTTAATTCTAGAAAAAAAAGATGCTTTAGAAAGGACATTTTAATTTTACTTAAACAACATTGTACATATTGTTTAAATCTAAAATATGCCAAATGGGAACAAATCACTATTTAAGGAAACACATTCTATTACACTCAACATTATTCTTAATGATGCTTGGAATTTTAAAATTTTCTCTATCTATTAACACTATTTAAAATATCAACATTTCTGGAGGCTATAAATTTAGTTACTTAAATTTAAATGTTGTTTTTAATATATTTTGATAACCAAAAAATAAAACATTTAAATCACTTAAAACAAGAACAAAATCTTTCTGACATTTGCCTTTCGATAGTTAATTAGGCATCTCCAAAACTATCATAACAATAGAAATATACATTTAAAAAAACACCATATTTCTGGCAAAAATCATGATTAATATACATAATTCATTTATGGTTTTGGCGCTAAAGGCAAATATATTGATATGTATAGATGTTAAATAAAATTAAATATTATAAACTTTCCAATAAAAATTAATCTCAAACAATTCAGTGTTCACTGAATGCAAATTTAACTTGGCAGACTGTCTTAACAGTCTATTTCCCCCAAGAGATAAGGGATTTGAAGCATTGTTTAAACTTAAAAAACAAAACAAAATTGAAAAAATTTCTCAAATACAAAAATATTCCACCAAATGATTACAAATTATAATTGTAGTAATGTACATAATGACACAAATATCATTCATTTTTGTTAGAATCAATTTAAGTTTTTCAGTACAAAGTACATTTTGTATTATGTCTTCAATACTTTAACAATTAAATTTTAAATTAATATATTATGTAGATCAACTTAGTTGTAATATTAATTTTATAGGTAATATATATATGTGTGTGATATAAGCATATGGATATATATAAATATTTGTTTTAAAAAAATACCAAGTTTGAGTTATCTTTTAAGAGAATAGTGTTGAAAATATTGCTTTATAGGTATTTCTGTTTATCAATATGCAAATAATAATTGGTATAATTTTTCTCTTAATTAAAAAAAAGGTCTCATTTTAATTTAAATTTACCCTCAAATTTAAAAAAACTTCTCAGCAAAAATAAATATTTAAATGAAATGTAATTTAAAATGAACACTGACATGTTTAACCTAAATTTATTTATCGATTTTTCTAATCCTGCATATTAATATGAAGCATTCAAACCAGAAAGCAATCAAGATTTAATGATTTTTTTTATTTATTTAAGTATATTAAATAGTACAATCTTTTATGATTAATGAATTCATAACTTAAGTATACATTAGCAAAACTTTGTGGACTGATACTAAAGTTCTAAAGCTCATTCACTTAGCATCTTTTTCTGAAAAATAATGCTTAAAAAATTCATACACAAACCAACATATTGCTGTAGAAGGTACATGGTGCATAACACGCGGTTTCATCCCACGTGTAAAGCCCCATATACCATTCATTTTATATACAGTTACAAGAGCATGTGGAAGTCCTCGAATTTTTGTTCCACTTGTTTCACCAAGAACAGCCCCTTCTTGAGTATTCAATAAGGTTCTACACACATCAAGTGGTGTAGTAGCAGCAGCTGCACAACCACCTGCTAAAGCACCAGATAAAATGTGACTCAAAGGATCAAATGCTCTAGATTGATTTAAAATATTCTGGCAGGCTTCATATATCACAAAATGTAAAGCTCCATATGGTGCATCAATTGCCATTTGAGTAGGTAGACTACGATATAGAGCTTTTATGCCTTCCTTATGCAAAATAGTTTTTAAACAATGCACACTTGATCGATAAGGACTGCCATATACTTGCATTCGCTGTTTCACTACATCTGCAGGATTCATTACTATATTGTGATTTGTAATGGCTATAACACCTGCTGCAGCCTGAGCAAAAGGATTTTGAGTTCCAAACTCAGTTCCGCTCAATATACGTTTCATCTTTTCATATGAAGAATAATAAATGGCATGAGCTGGAATAGATGCAACCAAAGGTAAAGACATGCCCCGAAACAGACGTGAGCCACCTTCTTCCAATTTTATTTTTAGAAGACCTCCAAATACACTGCCATAATTGGCTTTGGAATATGGACGTAGAGTTTGCATTCGAGTTTTCATTAAGTCAATTGGATACATGAGAGAATATTCAACTAGTCCAGTTAAAGCCCCGGCCATTGCTTGGTCTGTGACTGTGGAAAGATCTTGTATTTCATGAGACTCCATACTTGAATTTTTTTATGTTTGCAGAACAATTATAATAAAAAAATGACTGTCACAAAAAAGGCAGACAAATTTATTCAAACAAATATATAATGAATGTTCTTCAAACTGTTAATTAATTTAAACCTAAAAAGGAAATTTAAAAATTAATATCATTTCCATTTATATGTATTTAACTTCTAAAACAAAGGGGAAAAAAATCAAACTAAATTTACTAGTCTTACTAAGTACAAAAATTACCTCTTTAATTCTAGAAATGAAAGGTTTTGGATGTAAAACAAAATAAGTGTCATTAAAGTATATTTCCAGGCCTCATTTGTCTCTTTATTAAGTAACTTAACATTTATGAGATAAAATTAAAAATTGTACTAACAGATGACAGTAGTAATGTGTAATAGTATATATTTGGGAATAAATTATGAAAACCACAAAACTTCTTTTGTGTTTTTCCAATACTAAAACCATGTATTTACAAGCTTTTGTGTTTTAAAACAAAATTTTACATTTTTACAAACATTTTTTAAAACAAAATTTGTTTATAATGTCAAATAACTGTAAGCCTAATAGGTTTGCCCTTCCAAATGATTTTAATAATAGGGTTCGGGGGATATGTAAATGATACAATGGAGATGCTTTCACAAAAAAATATACATAAGCAGTTTATTTTGTTAAGATCGATTCTGTTACGGGGAAGTGTGAATGGAAATTTAAATATATTGCACTGAAAAAAAGTCAAATGAAGAACATTAGAAATATACAACAAGTTCATAAAATGGTATGGTATTTATCGACTGTAGGGACTACAAAGCGAAACACTACAATACACAAAAAACATTAAATTCTGGATTATACCAGTTGCTAATATCCTAAAAAGATTACACTATTTTCAAATATTACAATCAAGAGCAGTTAGCTACAATTTGGTGCCATTTTTTTTTTCTTTTATGTTGTTAGCCAGATTTTTCTACTATTATGTTACTGTTAAGAATTGTGAACTAGTGTACCATCACTTATTTAAACTAATGAATTTGTTGAACATGTTATTTTATTGCATCTATTTGTTTATATATTGCAGCAACTAGATTTTTTTTTTTTGTGATCACAAGGAATACAGAAGAGCTCTGAAAACTTGACACTTGATAAAAAAAATAAAAAAAAACATGTGCAGGCCTAGTAGCTAGTTTTTGCCAAGTCAGCTATTTAAATTTCATTATGGACAGCTTTATGCCTTCAGAAAGTATTTTTTCTGAGGTGCATCTGATCAGGTAAATTACTGTACACTTTGTGTAACTATGTATTCAATAATTTTTATTTTCGTATAGTGAATGCTCTATGCTTTCATAAAATACATACTTTTCTTTTGTGCAATTCATTTTCTGTTGTATTCACAAGCAAACAATACATACAAGTACAGTACATTTTCTGAGGAAACACTTGTATTTATTCTTTTTTAATCCCATTTGCGATAACATGGCATTTTCACAAACTCGGCTACCATTCAGTTGCCATTAGGCCAAATTTTCAGGTCTCTTAATGTACTTAAATGCAGATGTTTGATTGTAAAAATAACTTTGTAGTTAGATGTTATTACAAAATATTATCCTAGAGCAAAGAAATGCTTACTTTGTTGATTTAATCTTAGAAATTGCCTAATTGAATTCAAGCACTATGATGTGTGAAAATCTGGAATTTGCCAATGAACTAAGATTTAATAAGCCTTTTTCAGCAAAAGGAAATTTAACCACAACAATGTTTATGAAAAAATTATCATATGATGTAGATAGAAGAAGGCAAGAAGTGCTGCTTAAGGTATGGCATCATTCGTTATCATAGTAATAAATTGGGTTCCAAGAATCTATTTATAGAAGCCTCTTTACTGTATTTCCTTTGGTGCCAATAAACTTGTGTGTTATATTACTAACGCCAAACGAATATCAGCACAGAAAAAATTGTAGATTGAAACAATCATGTGCCTGACAACTTAGAAAATCAACTATCAACCCATGGTCTTTATTACTAATACTAACAGTACTTTATAATATCCAGATATACATAATTGGTAAAATGTATTATCAAGCAATTGTAAAATATTTTCAGATAACAATGAAAATATATATAGTCTACAAAAACTGTCCATTTCTCAAGAATTAAACATTAAAAATAAGCATAAAAAATTTATATATAAAAAACAATACATAAAAAATATTAGTCCTATGGTAAACAACATATATTCCAAAATATAAAGTAAATTGGGTAATTATATTGTATTTAATGTCCAATACATATCATGAATATCTCCATTAAAGAAAAAAATTGTTTACAAAGGGGTTTAAAATTTAAATTTTAGTATAAATCAAGAAACAATATAAGTTATTAGATGTATGTCAAAATTTAATATGTATGTTAAAAAGAAGAATTGATTAAATAATAAAGGATTTTCTTATAAGATATTCGAATTCCAACAAATCAACATGATAGATGTTATGTGACTAAAAGCATATTACTATCGTAAAAAATTATGCAGATTCTTTAAAAAATATTGTCAGAACTTCAAGTTAATTTAATTAAGAATTCCGAAAAAGTATTGAATATCTTACCTAGTAAGGAGGCTCATTCATAAAAAGTAAAATCTTTATACATTTTCTATTAAGCAAAATTTAATCCCTGCAAGATTAAAGAAATGTAATATTACACACATCTCTTATATATAACTTAAATATAACATTATTTAAAATATAATCTAGAACTTGATGAAAATGTTTGAAATTCCAAGAAAGAGTAATAAAATTAAAGAACATATGAATGACATAAAGAACAATACAATATATATGATCACACAGCAAAAGGAGAAAAGAGACATTTTAACTACAACATAGCATTTAAAAAATTTTCTTAATTTGTTAAGTACATCATATTTCTTGCTAATAGATAGCCCAATTTTTTATTCAAGATTAATTTTGGTTACAAATTCAAATAATGATAAATACAAGGCCTAGTAAGATAAACACAAGGTCATATAATTACGTTTTAAAAAACATTTCCCTTTCATATAAATTTATTTTGAATCATTTTAGCTCTAAAGGAAAACAAAATAAAAGTTCAAACTAGCATAATATTTTCACAATTATATCAATGCATCAAGATTAAAATCAGCCAAATTACACGTATAGCACGATCTTCAAAAGTTTTTAATATTTTATGAGAAAAGATATGAATTTTCAACAATGTTTATTTCAATTTTGCGAAACACAATATGTTTAATCACCCTATTCTAGATCTTCCACCATTAAAAAAAAATGGAATTGGAAAAATTAATTTCAGCACACACACAAAAAAAAGATAATTAAACCCATTATCAACTTAATTTTTTATTAAAAGTACTCTATTAAAGTACAAAAATATTTATATAACCTCAAAAATTAATTAAACCTTTGTTCTTTAAAAAATAATGAAAAAATAGAGAATACTTAAAGTAGAATAAGTAGTTTGCAAAATTCAGAAAAGGTTGCCCTATTTTGAGGATAGGCATTAATAAGTTAAATTAATTTTTTTAAAAATCAGACTTAACATGTTTCAATTCTTAAAATCTAGAAATTTGTAAGTAACTCATCAAAATCAATAACCAATTTTGAACATATACACACACTCAATTAACTGTTTTCAATTTTAAATATATATAGATGGAAGTTTTAAGCTAAATTCCTTTAATACGCTAAAAAGGAATACAGATACATCCTTTCCTTAATATAAAGGAATCCTTTTACCTACCTCATGTTATTTATATAATAGAAAAATTACTTACTTGAATAAATCACTATATACCTTTCTTTTTTTGTTAAATGTTTCAAGTACATAATATATACGTGCATAACTGGATGAATCGATACATTTTGGTAAAAATATGAAAGTTAGCATTGAAATATTAAAAACTGAACTTTTGAAATGGTTATTTCTTACATTTCTCCATTATTTACAAATAAATCACCAAAATTTATAAATTAAGGATTCCAATTCATTTAAAGTGTTGCTCAAAAATATCTGTCGATTCAATCATTTACCTTAAATAAACTGGAAATAATTCAATATTTATATGCTTGAGAATTTTTCACAAACCATATTGTATGTCAGTAACCCGAACTTTTAATATTTTAATCTATCTGTATTGAATGTTTTTAATGCAGTCTATCATGAAAAAAAAATTAAATTCTTTCTTTTCACAGGTTTTTTTCAGGCAATTTTTCTCAGTTTGCTACAGCTGATATTTTATTCATGTGATTATGATCATTAATCTATAAAACCCCATATTCAGTTTAGCATGTTATATTTCAATATACGTGTATTTCATAAAATATTGCATACATACATAGTTATAAATACAGATACATTTAATATCAGAGTATTAGAATCAATTTGTAGGTAAAAGCAATCAAGCAATAAATATTTTTAAAAATCAATAAAAACACAAATACAAATATACTGTATAAAATTTATTTTGAAATAAATACATATAAAATAGCAGTCAGAGGCACACATCCAAGAACAATACAAAAATTTTACAGAGATATTTTTACCCAAATATAAAAATAGAAATATTAAGCATATGTTTAAAGGAATAAAATACTGATAGTGGAATTTTTTTAAAGTTTAAAAAGTTATCTTAAAACATATACAAGTATATTCAAGTTGTGGAAAATCAAATATATTTTCTTTTAACAAATTTCACAATATACATTTATCCTAGAGTTACTATTTAATTACAGTAAAAAGTCACCGAAAAGAATTTTCTTTATATAAAAAAGAAGACTAATTAACCACAGCACAATTGTCCAAGACATCACATAAATACCCATCACAATACCATTAATGATCATCACATAAATACCATTAATGATCAGGTGATACATTTGAATTATAACATGGTTATGCAATTTCTGCCATAAATTCATCATCAAGAAACCAGGCTTATACTTTGTTTGAAAAAGATCAAATTTTGATTTAAAAAAAATTAAATAAGGACCATACACCATAGTGATTCTTCCCATAAAAAGTGAATTTCTTTCAAAAATTTATAAATATACATTTAAATTAATGGTTAACTATAAATGAACAAGAGGCACACTGAACTGTAGATCTAAAAGGTAGATGGCATAGACCATAAAATACTTCTGGAATAATTACAAAATAAAAGCTATAAACTAAGAGCCATAGCAGTATAAATACTAGATAAATGGCCTAATGATACTGATTTAAGCAAAATTGGTGCTTGCGTATTAATGTCACTGCAGCCAAATTTGCCCCTTGTAAATCATGCCAATTTCCACCAAAATTTGACTTATGTGTGTGAATGGTTTTTTTTTTTCTTCTTTTTACCCAAATAAAATATAAGAATCTTTCTGTTTTAATGTTATGGTGCAAATTTTACTGCAATCACGCTAATACCTAAAATACTATGTATTTAATTACATACACTATGGAATATGATAAAGACTGGTTTGCATAGAAACATGCAAGAGCCTTATAAATCTCCTTCAGCATGATTAACCCGAGATTAGGAACATGGGGTGTTCTGCACACCCCGCCAACAAGAAAAAATTCCACAAAGAATGCATAGATCCATGATTTTGTTCACATGAAAAGTTACATCAAATCTCACAATAATTATTGAATGGTTATAATTTAAAAATTAAAAAACTTATTTATAAAAACAGCCACAACAGCAAAAAGAATGTCAATTTAATAGACTGATATTTAAAAAATATGAAAATACTGTCCAAGACAAATTTTGAAAAAATATTACATCATGTTTATCTTTAATACACTAAATGATTAATATATTTTAAGCAAAAAGAGCTCTCCAAACTTTTTATTGCTTGAATAAAATTGCAACCATTCAAAACAAAGAAAAATGAAAAACCAATTTTTTTATTAAAGTGATGTCTGAAATTTGGTACTTTTTAGTTAGCTGGGATCCAGACAAAAATTTATTAAATAAATATTTTACTTTACTATATCTCCTTAATTACGAAGTCTTTTTTTAAATCTCACACAGATGGTGCATTAACTGCCACCTGCACAAAAAACACTTTTTCAAAGCATGATCCTTTGAATTATGCTGTTATTAGTAAAATTATTCCAAATGCAATAAAATGACCTTGACATTGTTTACTTATTTGAGTGAAAGATTGACATTTTTATGCCTTCACTTTTTTTTTCAATACATTGGATAACTACTTGCACCTACATGAAAAACAGTTGTGAACACTGGGGAGCAAATTGCACAACTTTTCCTTGGTAGGTATGGGGTTAATAATTATTATACGTACCAAGAATAAAGGTCTATCTGGCACCCAGGCAACTAAAAAGTGCCTGAAATTTAGAAGCAAAAAATATATCGGAATCCATTTTAACACAATTCATAATAAGAATATATTACAATGAGATTAAAAAATTCAAGTCTTAATAAAAAGTTTTTGCCTGAAAATGTTTGTGTTCCAATTTCACACACTAAAACTAATTATAAAGCAAGATCATTAGAACAGTACTTTAAGATTAATACTACAGTATATTGTTAAATACTTGATTTATACTTAATGAACATTGAAATTGTATGCCAAACAAAACACAATTTGTCACTTAAAATGTATACAATATTTGAAATCAAGAAATCATACATATAATCCAATTTTATTTTACGATAAAAACATTTCTTAGTGTGGTTTTTCATAAGTTGAAAGAATAAAAAAGTTACATTTTATAAAGCTGTAAATTTTTTAAGCATTGTAAAAAAAATAGATTAAATTAATATTTGCATAAATAAAAAGAAGTATTTTAAAGAAATAACTTGATACATTTATTTATATTTAACAAAAAAAAATTAGATGTTAATAAGAATCATATTCTGTGCTTTTGTCTAAAATAAATATTTTTGGCTTTTAAATTGTTCTTATGTCAATATAATTTTTTATTAAAGTATCTGAAATTTTACAAATCAAAATAAAAAGCAATTTTAAACCTCAAAATAACTTTTGAAGAAATAATAAAAGGAGTAAGAGACATCTTAGAAAGATAATATAATACTATGCATGTAATAGAATTTAAGAGGTCAATTATAATTCTAAAATCAATACATGAAGTAAACTGCAGCAATGAAAATTTAAAACCTAGAATGACACTTCAGAAGTACAATATTTTTTAAAACATTAAGACATTTATTTTACAATTGTAAAAATTTTTTAAAAAATTCAAAGCATGTGTCAGGAAAGTTGGCATAATTCTATAGAAAAAACTTACATCTGACAAAATTTTTCTAATGTGTTAAAAATGGCGAATTAGATTTTATACAAATATCTAACTTTGTTATTTCTATCGGATCCAATTTTTTTAGCTTTAACTTTCATTTATCACCTCAGCAAATTTTTCTGCAACGGGAGTATTACTATTGCAGATATTTTGATCCATTTTGAGAATCTAATATATAAAAATACAACGCTGATGTAGGGGAGACCTGTGTACCTAGGGCCACCCCCCTTTACTTTAATAATATTTAATTCTTAAGTTTCATTACTCAGTTGGGTGAGTAGCAACGCCAATTCCTACTTTGGCATTCATTTTAAAATTTTGTAAAAGAAAGCTGTGGCAAATTATAAATGAAAAACATTTTTACATGGTCTGAAGTAAAATTTTGCTGCTAATCTCTTTTTATTGTTGTACCAAGGTAAGTCAAATATTTTTCTTTGAATTCCAGTAAATAATTTTATTTATAACATTAAGTACTAAATGATATTTTAAATAAGTTCCCTCTCCTAGTGGGTTTTTCTGCAGAAGACATTTTGTATGAAATTACCAAGTCTTGTACCTAGGGCCACAGCCCTAGATACAATTGCAACTAATATTCTTGATGTTATCACTTTATTGAGAAAGTTTTCATAAGAAAAGGAGGAAAATGGCCTTAATTATCTGAACAATTTTGATTTAGTCAAGTTTTTTAATATTACTTAATGTTATTTAAATGAGAGGAGAGTTTATATTTTATTCTGAAACTTTAAATGTTCTTGATTTTATAAAAAATATCTTTGCTACCATTATTGTTCAGGATTATTTTGTTTATACAACATAAGAATTCCTTTAGTAAAAAAACAAATTTTTATAGTTATAAAAACAAAAGCATAATTCTAAATAAGGTTTTTACGATATTTTAATTAAATTTATAACCTGTATCCCACTGTCATACTGCAAATTTTTAATTTATCACCTTTCCTCTTTATGTGCAATTATAAATTCCTAACTTTTAGATGCCTAGAAAGTCAAAACCTAATGCAGACAATATAACTGCAGCTGCAGAAGCAGTTTTGAAGGATGGAGTTCCAGTTCGGACTGCAGTGCGACAGTTTGGAGTAAGCAAAACTACACTGCAAAGACACATTGCTTTTTGCAGAAAGACTAATAATTCTGAAAATATGGAATTAAATTGTGCATATTATAACCGATGTGTTGTTTGGACGGTGTTCTCTAAAGATGAAGATAGTGTTCTTGTTCAGTACTTTATCGTTGCATGCAATATGCATTTTGGGTTGTCAAAAAAAAAAGTTAAAAAGCTTGGTTTTGAATATGCAAAAGCTAATGAAAAAAAATGTCCCAAGTCTTGGGATGCACATGGTGAAGCTGGTGATCAATGGTATTTTGATTTTCTGAAAAGAAGTAAGGTTCTTTCACTAAGAAAGCCACAAGTTTAGCAAGAGCTACCAGCTTTTATAAAACAAATGTTGATACTTTTTTTGCAAAGTATCAGGAGGTATTGTCAAAATACCAGTTTTTGCCTGAATGCATTTATAATATGGACGAAACAGGCATTACGAGAGTGTACACACCAGCCAAGATAATAGCCCCAAAAGGCAAGAAACAGGTTGGCAGCATGAATTCAGGTGAATGAGGAACTAATATCACTATTATCTGTAGTATAAATGCAATAGGAAATTCTGTTCCCCCTATGATTCTTTTCCCAAGGGTGAATTTTAAAAACCATTTGCTGAAAGGAGCGCCTGAGAATCCTGACTGACACTCCTGAAAAGGAAGAAATCGAAAAACAACATGCAATTAAAATAGCCAAAAAAAGAAACCATGAAAAAATCTGAATTTGAAATTGAGGCAACTTCATCTGAAGAATTATCAAATATTGAAGATTCTGATTCCACTGACGTAAGGAATACTATTGAAAAGGGGGATTTTTGTTTAACAAGAATACAAGGCAAAAAAACTGAACATTTTTATGTGGCAGAAATAATAGATGTTAAAGAAGAGCACTATAGTGTTAAATTTTTGAAGAATATTGCTCGTTCAAATAAGTTTCTTTATGATAGAGAAGAAACTTATGACACTGACATCATAAATAGTGTTTATATATAAATTGCCCAAACCACAATCTGTTGGTGCATCAGAGTTTCAATGTATGTAGCCCACTTTTGGAGCAAGTATTTTAAATTATAATGTTGAATGAAAATACGTGTAGTTTATTAATAATTTGGTGCATTGCAATTTAAATAGTTACATGATAAATCAATGTATTAGCTAATATTGTATCTTTTATTAAATGTATCTGTGTATGCTTATTTTCTATATTCATTACAGAGTGAAACCTAACTTTCAGGAAAAGGCCCTAGGTACAACAGCTGCTGGCCCTAGGTACAATATCATTGTACCTAGGGCCATTTGTGAAATTTTTTAAAAAGCTTTTATTTCGCAGAATTTTTTATTTTAAGTACTTATGTTAACTCTAATTGGATGGTAGTTAGTATAAGGATGAGTGCATATCAATTTCACATTTTTTAAACAGGCCAGTGGCTCTATTTTTGTCCATTGAAAAAAAGTGGCCCTAGGTACACAGGTCTCCCCTAATTTAATTTGATACTTTTTTTGTTAAAAGCTAAATAAGGATTCTGTCATTTCTGATAGTTAAATCAATTAAATAGAGATCTTAAAGGCTTATAAACAAAACAGAACAGTTTTATAAGACAAATTTTTCATAAAACATTGAATTATTTCAAAGTGTGTATTCATGGTCCAAAAAAAAAAGACATAATGAAAACTTTGAAATAAAGGACAGTCAAACTCAACAGGAATAAAATTCAAAATTTTAGGAAATTTATGAATTAACAAATTTGAATACAAAATGCAAAAGAAAAATAATAAAATTTCAATCATTCAATAACAGTGATAAAAACAAAATGTTGAACACACAAAAAACATATAGGGAATGACTATAACCTAAAATGCAGTCCTTGAGTAAACACTATCTAATAAATAAAAATGCTGCTACGTGTTCATATATTTAAACAGAATTAACATACAAATGTTATCATTTTTAAATATATTAAATAAATCATAAATTAATTACATATTTAATATTGCAGATAAGAATATGATATACAAAATATTAATAAATATTTTTTACACGTAAATATGCTTTAATAAAAAATTCAAACTATATGACAAAATTTAATAAATATGATAATTAAACAGGAATTATAATAAAGGCACTATTACATGAGATGTTCCAATATAAATATTAGCATTAAAAATATAGAAATTATGATGATTACCTTAAGACAACCTAAGACTGCATAAAAAAATTACAGAATACTTAAAACATGACATGTAAAAATAATAGCATTAAAGCACGCAAAAACAAGGCAAGCATTAAAAACAATTTAAAACTTAGTGTTTGGGAGACTTGAGTGAAGTCTTTGTTGATAATGTTATCAATGATATTCTGCGTTTGGCTTTCTGATTTGGAGTTTTTGGAGTAGTTGGATTAGACACATTGCTTGAAGCAACAGGTTCATCTGCAATTACCATTGGAATTTCATCATCTTGGGATAATTCTAATTTCCAATCAGCTTCATCACTTTTATTTTTTTCAGGTTCTTTAATTTCAACTTTGGAATCATCAAAGGATAAAACAGCATTACTACAACTCAAATCAACTTCAATAGATGCTTTAGCTTCAATCATATTATCCTTGAATTTAATATCTTTACATTTTTTCAAATCTTCAGGCACCAATTCTGTATTACATTTTAGTTTACTTTTTAAAGATTCTGTTTCTGATACCTTGCCATCAAAAATCACTTCCACTGAACATGAATCATTATCATCAACTTCCATGGGTTCTGTAGCAATTTCAATATTTTTTTTCTCTTTTTTAATGACAGGTGATTTAATATTAGATATTGCTGGTCTATCTAATGATTTTTCAATAACTTCATGATCTTTTTCAACAGCTTGTGTACCAGATTTCAAAGCATTTGGCAATGGTTTAGCTTTTGGAGAAGTAAAAAACTTCTTAATTGTACATAGTTTCGGTTTCTTGTTTGACTTGGAAGTATCCAAAGGATTTTTAGTTACCTTTGGTGAAACAGTAATTTCTTCATTAACTTCTGATACACTCCCAGCCTCGGTTTTCACAATATTCAGTTTGTTTTCCATGGTATTCAAAGGACCAATCTTTTTTTCTGCAAGTTCTGAAGTAGGACCTTCACTAGAGTTTTGTGCACTTAATACTTCAATGTCTTCTTTGGGTGGTTCATATATTTCACCCAATTCATCTTCACCAAATATCAGAAATGAGCAATATCCATCAGTTGAAGCAGCAACAAGTATTCGTCCATCAGGTGACCAAGTTAAGTCTGTCAAATGAGTGTAATGAATATTGGAAACATAAGCAAATGGCAATAACTGTTCTGTATCATATAATAATATGGATTCGCATGCAGCAATAGCAAACACCATTCTGTAAGGCAAATCAATCATTGGTTTTGATCTAGAACGATTTTCCTTGTTAAAGTCCTCTTTGTGTTGATTTTTGTCAATACTCTCTTTCTGATTTTCAATATCAACATTACTTTTATCAGAGCAACGCAACTTATACAGCAAGGGATTACACCGAACTGCAACAGTATACTTATCTCCAGTGGGCAAATGGATTACAGGTTTGTTAGGTGCATGTCTAGAAAAAATATAAGTAGTGTTTTGAAATTTCTCTTCATCTCTTTCAAGAATACCCGACGGTACAATCAGAAGTTCACCATCAGGAGTAAAACTCAATCTTCTAAAATATGATTTTAATGTGTCATCAAAAAATAACCTAGCTCTTGTTGAGCCTTTTTCAGTGGTAACCGACCAAGGTGCTCTTTGAATTCTGTAAGCAGTTTTTTTTGTATTAAGGTTGAATATTCTCAGAGCTCGATCTGATCCTATTGAAGCTATAAAAGCGTTTAGAGGGTCCCATGTAACACCTTGAACATATCCTTTTGAATCCGAACATATATGAACTTTTTGAAACTTCTGCATGTCCCATATGATAGCTGTATTGTCCATAGATGCAGAGACTAAGAAGTTTCCATCTGAAGACCAACTGATGTCATAAATATCTTCTAAATGACCTCTTAATAACTTCAGTGGGAACCAGTCTTCCTGATTCACATTTTCCTCCTCTTTTGGCGTTTCTGAAACATCACGTTCTTTGAGTTGCCAGATAAACATAGCTCCTTCATCATCACCAGAAGCAAGTAGTTCCCCATTAGGAGAAAAACGAACAACATTAACAGATTTATTATGTCTATATAAATCAGAAGCACACTCAATCTTAATAGATTTATTATCCTGGTGCGTAATGTACCATATCAAAACGTGGGAATCTGTGCCTCCACTAGCTAATCTTTGAACATTTCGCTTACCGGGTTGGAAATCAATGCTCAGAACAGGATCTCGACTGTGCCATGATATTTGAGGAATTTGACACTTCATTTTTAAATACCAATCAATATCTCATTCAAAATAAAGAACAATCACAAGATCGAAAAAATGTAACCAAAGTAGATTGAAGAACGAGAGGTTCACTCACCTTATGAAAATTTTCAGCAACCTTCCCGCTCAAGATCTTCCATATGTTGCCAGCATAGCATTTGGTGTTAATTACTATGTATGTTATATCGGTCATACATAAAAAACAAGAGCAAAGCAAATGTATTTAAAATAATTTTTAAAGTTTAATAACTGCTTCACATAATAAAAATTAATCTAAATATTGCAATTCAATCATAAATAACTTCAAATGTTTTGATTAATTCTTTCATGGTATGATTACGGTTTTAAAACTCTGATCATGTGACTTTTCATACACACATAAATAGTGAAAATATTTATACAAACAGCTCATAACAATACTAAAAAGCTTTCTACTAAAATTAAAAAGAATATTCCTCAATATCAAAACATTCCCCGTATGTTTGACACAAAATGTAAGTTTATGAAGCTCAAAGCCCAGGGCCGTTTTTATTTTCCCCGGTGCACTAGGCACTTCAGTAGCTACACCAGAGCAACCCCCTTAATGCTTCAGTTCTTACTTTTCTGCTTTGTTTTTTTCCTTAACTGTCGTACTCTTTCCTCTTTTTTTTGTTTTTGCTGTTTGGATAGTTTTTCCATTATCCATCACTAATGGATCCACCGTGTTATGGACTGGCAGTCGTAAGGAAAGAATAGTGATATGGTTTGGCCACTCTTCTTCATTTCTTACTTTACGGCATCACGGATCACCGACCCTTTTGTAAATTAGTGCAGTAAATTAATGATATCACTTGCAATTTCAGTGTAGAGCACACATTATTGTATGAATGGTTTTCAGCTTATTATTTATCATCTTTTTCATCACTTATCGTTTTACTATCTTTTTTTTTACTTCTAGACATTCTTATTCAATGTTGAGTCACTGTCATTGTACTTGTATAACGAAGAATTTCTTCGAAAAACGAATGATTTTTTCTAAAAAATCATTAATAACATCATTGTAATCAATTTCAATTGAAATATCATTCTGAGTACATATAATTACGATTATATTCTGGCATATATATATAAATACTGTAGCTTTTAATAAGGAGAGTTCTTTGTATGATGCAAAAATGATTTCATTAAAAAAAAAACACTGATACATTCCATTATGCTTTCTTCTCATTATGCTTCATTTGATTGAATGCTCATAAATTTTTAGACCAAATAATCATTTAAAATGCTCTCTACGCTTTTCTAAGTATCGTAATATGTACCATTTTATTTGAAAAAAGCGTAACAGATGTACGTTATTTACGACTTCGCTAAATGAAAGTGAAGGGGTGGGGGGAACTAAAGACGCCAATTTATTGCTTCGTAAAAAGTAAATCATGTCTTTGTTTCCCCTCTCTACAGCTAATGTAAGGTGTACTGTAATAATAACAGTGATGAATTTTTATCCTTTCTAGCATTTTATCCGATTCTCCATCTGACTTCTGTTTTTCTCTATTAATAATTTACGTTTAAAAAGAAAATCCGCTGAAGAAAAGTATCTCTCTCGTCGCGGGGATTACAGCAAATAAAAAAATGTTTTTTGATTTGGTTATTGGATCAAAGATATCTAAGAGGCGAGTTACAGCTTTGATTGTGAATGATTTTAGATCGCCAATTGGAAAATTGCTTAAAAATTCGATTTAAAAAAATGTAAAGCGAATTTTGAGAAAATCTACGTTAATAGTGTCAGTCAGGCTTTGGGTCCCCTGGAAGCCTTGCCCCCAACAGTGCGGGGGTGTAAGTTACGCAACTGTCTCTTTGTGTAATAGGTTTATACCCCGCAGTCAAACTCTGAAAAACAGATGTGTTAATTGATACCACACAAATAAATTACAATTATTATTTTTTTTAAAAAAGAATTATGGATTCAAAAATGCCTATCTTATTTTGATCATGTTTGTAGTGAGCAAGACTTTTATATTCAATATATGGACACAAATTTATATTCTATTATACGCATTTCAATTAAAAAACTTAAATGCCCTTTAATTTATTATCATATTTGCAATTCAATTCTTGATAAATTATATCTTTTACCTGAAATAGTGCAGCGAATAAACACTTTCAAAATGGTGCACAATTTTTAACGTGTAAGTTTACAAATGGTAAATGATCATTTTGATTTCTTAAGTTAGAAAGTGGTACTTGATTCATCATCTAGTATAAACATTAATGCAGCTGTAGTAAATTAAGATATTTTTTTCATTTTTTGCAATGAATGCTTCTCGAAAAATGTTTTTTTTTCCTTCCCTGTAATGTTGTAAAATTAAGTAAAATAAGATATATATATATACTTGCTTTTGATATGACATGCATGGTTACATATTAGATTCTTGTGTTCTAATTGTAGGTAATTAATACTGAAGTACCTCTGTTAACTACTCTGGAGAAGCGTAAAATAAGTAAAATTTAAGTTAACTAAACATTATATGTCCTCAATATATCTTGATTTAAAATAAACAAAAAGTTGCTTTTAAGTTAACTAACATATTTTACTTTTTTATGTATGTTCCCTATATAATTTTATTTAAAATAACAAAAATTTGCTTTAAAGTATTTACATGCTTATAAAAGTTTACATCTATCCCAAATCCTTTATATATATAAAGAGGTTTCTTTTGTGAAGACAAAAATAGTGAGATTAAAGCTCGGTTTAAGCTGGCGACGGTATTGAAAATATTCTTCTAAGTGGTTAGAACACATAATAAACAGTGAGGAGAAATTTTCATCTATAACACCCTTTAGGGTCAATTTTCGCAAAACCAATTCTAAGAGGAATTCTACTCTATATAAGGAACATGCCTACCAAACTCCAAGCATGTAGATTTAATAATTCCAAAACAAGAACTGTTTTGCAAAAACGCCCTTGAAGCCCTCAGATCGTCAATTAGATTTGATTTTGGCAAGACCCCTTTTGTAGCGGATCTCTACTCTATGAAAAGAATGTGCCCATCAAATTTCAAGTCTGTAGGTATAATGGTTCAAAAACGGGAATATGTATCTAAAGTGCAGGAAAACGTATCTCAAGGGGGGAGGGGTGCTTGAGCGTCAATTTATGTAAAACTTCTTTTATAAAGAAATCTCTACTTCATCAAAGGAATATGCCTGCCTAATTTCAAGCCTGTAAGTCTAATAGTTCAAAAATAGGACTCTCTCTCTCTTTTTGTATAATATCCCTTTAACCTCTCCCTTGGGGGTCTATCTTTGGAAAACGATTTTTGTAGAAGATCTTTATTTTTTATGAAAGAGACATGCTTGCCAAGTTTCAAACCCATTCGTCAAATAATTCAAAAAGGAGAATGTTTATCTATAACGTCACTTAAACCCTTGCAGCCCTCCCCCTTGGGATTTCGCAAAACCCTTTCTTAGCGGATCTCTACTCCATGAAAACACACCTACCAAATTTCAAGTCTATAGGTCTTAAGGCTCATTCACACCAAGGCGTTCACCGTCGCGATCAAAGTAGAAATCCGAGATAGTTTCGTTGATCGATTCACACCAAAACGTTTTCGTACAAGCGCGGTGAATTTCTGCTCATTAGGTGACGCTGAAGATAGTAGTTGCAAATCACTCTTAAGTAGTTAATTTTGACTTGTAAGTATGAATCGCTAGAGAAAAGGATTTTTTGCAAGTTTGTTAGCATTAAAAAGGGAGGAAAAGAAAGAATAGTGGATTCGACGTATTTTTTTTTTAAAGCGATTAAGGCCAACATCTATGCTAATAGTTGAGATGCAAGTCTCAGACACAGAAAGCTATTTTAATTTTTTTCGAATATCGCCGCAGCTTTTTGATAATTTACTATCAATAGTTGGGCCAATTTTTTCTAAAAACGATATTATACAGATAGTATTCAACCAAAGGATAGATTGGCCTCACCTCTGAGGTTTATACAAATTTCTTCTAATGTGAATATATTAGTTCTGAAACTTTTGATGCTCTTACAAATGTTCATTTAAAAAATTTAAATAAGAATGTTTAAAGCAACTTCTCTTACTTGCTGTGTTGGTGAAACATTGAATTTTTGTCATGTAACAGAAATTAAAAAAACAACAACATTATTTTGTGATAGGAATCAAATTAAAAACACAAATTAAGTTAATTTTTCTTAACATGCATTATTACATTGCTAATGATGCATGTTTCTATTAAGTATGGATACATAATTAACTCTTTCATGCACTGAATTTTTGATAAAAATAATGCACTAGAGGGAAATAATTGCAAATATCTTAGATAAACTTCACTAAACTATAATTATTGAACAAAAGCTGGTACACATTAATATTAAACATTTTTTTTCAAATAAAGGGTGTCTAAAGTTTAAAAAAATAGGAGGCACATATTTTATACCACCGCACTTCAAGCAGCATGATAGTTCTGAAAACTTTATTTTTTCTTCCCTATGAAAAATGAGTTGCAGACACAACTCATCCATTCTGTACGAACTAGGGAAATTAAATAATTACTTTTCATCTTATACTGTTATTCATCCCATAAATTAAAACATTTTAAATTTTTCCTAATCTAGTCTTGTAAGCTTAATTTTAGTTTGGTCCTAATTTACCTAATGTTTGTTTTAATTTTTAATATGCTATTCTATACATTATTTTATTTTACCTAGTTTTTATTTAGTCGACATATATAATAAGTGTATTAGTTGTATTTATTTTTTCTTGAACACGAGCTATATCTCATTCAAGCCATTTGTGTAATTTTGTATGTACTATTATTTAATGAATATTTTTTATTTTTAAAAATTGTAACTAACAACAATAATAAACACAATATTTGGCACAATAAACATGTCCATTATTGAGAAAAATAAGAGAAATGCATTTTGTATTTCTAAAGAAGATGGCCTTCAATAGCGTGGTGGTACATTTTTTGGGATCTCATATTTTCATACTAGCAATGCACATGTAAGGTACTAATTATTGTAATACTGACTCATTTAAATACATAATATATATGTACTTATTTGCTTTGTATCAAATATCACAAGAATCATTTTTATTTACACATAAAAATACACAACACAGTCACTTCCAAAAAATAACACTCAAGAGACTCACAGCTGATCAAAGAATGAACTACTACATACACCCATTACATGCAATTAGCTTCTGATATCTGTTGGAAACTTGAGTAACTGCTAGGATTTGACCTCTGTCGTGGTTCAGAGAATGTACCCCTTAGCATCAATTTCTGAGGCATTGAAACAAGTGGTGCATTTTATGTACCACCACACAATAAACAATAAGAACTTGTGGTACAACATATGTACCACCAAGGATGAAAGAGTTAATAAGTTGTGCCGAAATATTGGCCACTCGAGGGCGCTGCTGTGCGCACCTCAGTATCTAAAATGTAAATATTGTTAGTGTGTAACTTGATTTGTAGAATGTAGGCCGCATTACGGCAAGTTCAGTCTTATTAAATATTACTATATTCAAATTTGTGTCTTCGTTGAGTAATATGGACTGATCAATTTCTATGGATACTGCACACTCATTCGTTTCATTCGCTAAGAACATTTCGTTTAGGTTCTTAATTGTTTACATTGGTGCATCGGCCACAAGGACGTTTCGCTGCATGTTGGGGTGAGTACTTTGTTTAGTTTCAATTTGAATTTGATATTCGTTTAGTTAGCTTATTTTATCATATTTGAAATTTAGTTTATTCGTAACTGTCGGTATTTGGAAGGTTGCTCTGGTATAGTTTTGTTTACTTGTATGCAGATTGTTAAACTGGATTTTGCTTGAATGTGTTGAAATTTATACTAAGTTGGATTTAGAATTGGTGTTATTATTTGTATATTTGTTTTGAAATTATAGTGTTTTGTTTAAAATGGATGCAGCAAATCAGGCTTTATTAGAAAGAGCAAAAAAGGCTCGATCTGTTTCGAGTCCCTCGTGACGAAACAAATTAATAAATTAGAATACGAAATAAACAATTCAGCCGATAAAACAACAATGCATGAGATTTACGTACAATTATTTCTAAATTTGAGGAGCTGAGTACACTCGATAAGGAAGTTGAGACTTTAATAAATATTGAAAGTCTAGATGACGAAATATTAACTCGCGAAAAATATCGAGATAAATTTATAATATGGAAAATCCGTGCTGAACGTTACATAGGACAGTTTCGAGCATTGCATTTCAAAATTCGGTCGAAAATCAACCACAAAACATAACTTCTTTAAATAATACAGTTAATTCCGTTTTCAACAAATCAACCGCGTTTACCTAAGCTCACATTAGAATCTTTTTCGGGCAAGGATATCAGTAGTTTTCCCAGTTTTTGTGGGCTAGATTTAAATCCGGAGTGCATGATAATTCGAATTTAAATGATGTGGACAAATTTTCCTATTTGAAATCGGTTGTCACATCTGATGCAGAATTGGCTATTCGAGGTTTAACACTAACACCGGAAAATTATCCCAAAGCAGTTAAAATTTTAGAAGATAGATTCGGGCGTAAAGAACTAATTGTATATTATCATATGAATCGTTTGTTAAATTTGTCCCCTGTCCGTAAATCGTTTGATGTAATCGCGTTAAGAAAGCTATATGATCAATTAGAAATAAAATTAGGGGAGTCGAATCCCTTGAAATCTTCCCGATTCTTACAGTTGTCTTTTGTTTCCGATAATAATGAAAGCTATTCCCCCTGATTTGGCATTAGAATATAATAAAAAACATAATGAAAAACAATCCCAAGTCACTGATCTAACTACATATTTGCGCGGCGAAGTTGAAAGTCGCGAACGGACGGAATTTTTGTTAAAACCACATGGCTCCAACTCGTATCCCAATAATATTCGGAAAGAGCACCACCAATCTATCCGCAGCCAAATCGAAAGGGTCAAGGTCATTCGCGATCCTATCCTTCTCATAAATCGGGGTGAGAATCGCGAACGAATTGCTTTCGGCTGCAGTTTCGAATTGTTTATTTTGTTCCGAAGATACTCATGCATCTGATATGTGTGAGAATCTATGCGTTCAGGAAAAGAGAGCCAAATTAATAAAGGAAGGGAGGTGTTTTTTGTGTTGTAATACTTGTTGCCATGTTAAAAAGTGCAAAAAAGAGGTTTGCTCGTATTGTAAAGGTCGTCACGCTCGTGCTATTTGTTTTAAGCTGGAAAATTCTTTAAGACAAAATTCGCATATAGATTTAGAGAAAGGGAAAGTTGACGTGAACCAACATCTTCAAATTCTGTTCTTCATAATAGAGGTGGAGTTTTATTGCAGTGTGTAAAGGCAGAAGTAATCGGTCATATTTCCTCGGATAAAATATTTTGTCTTTTGATAATGGAAGTGAGAAATCTTTTATTAAGAAAAATGTGTCTCGGAGGTTGGGGTTGAAAAAGGTAGGTTCGGAAAGGCTAATATTTTTTCGTTCGGATGTAAAACTCCTAAAAAACAAACTTGTAGCAAGATCGAGGTTATATTAAGGAATATATTAAACGGAGAAGTAACTGAAATTGAGGAAATTTCAAAGGCAACACTCAGCCTGCCTAGCCCAGATGTATGGACAGAAATGGAGACAAAGGGATTCAGACTAACATTCAATTGTAGCGAATCTTCTGAGAACTGTGAAATTTCATTGTTAAAAGGTTCCGATTTTTATTGGTCTTTAACACATCGGATAAAAAGACTTGATTCGTCATTGGTTGTAGTAGAAACTAGTTTAGGATGGTCTCTTCAGGGAAAGTGTGATGAGCGGAGTGATTGTACTTCAGTACATTTGATTCACAGTGAAGAGGAGAATCTATTTCAGCTGAGCTAAGGAGATTCTCTGGGAGATAGAAAGTTTAGGAATACGTGACAATGATTCGGTGTCTTTAGGTAATGGAGATGAAGAGATACTTAGTGAATTTGATAAATCAGTTTGTTTTGTAGATGGTCGATATCGTGTAAGTTTGCCATGGAAACCAGGAATGAGAGAGGTTTTACCGAATAATAAAACTGTTGCACGTAAACGTTTTGAGGGGTTGGTCCGTAGGTTTGAATGTGATCACGAGTTGTTCTGTGAGTATAAAGATGTAATCGATAACTATGTTAGGGAAGGTATTGTTGAGCGTACTTCATGTGATTCTTTATCGGATAGTCAGGGATTTTTACCTACCCCATCATGCGGTGATACGTAGCGACAAAACCACAAGCCGTCTTCGCATTGTGTTTGATGGTTCGGCTCACGAAGACGGACATTCATCGTTGAACCAAAGTTTATATACGGACCAAATATGCACCCAAATATGTTAGAACTTCTCTTACGGTTCCGAAAAAATCCTGTAGCCTTTACAGCTGATGTAAAATCTGCTTTTCTTCAAATTGAATTGGACTTCGTGATCGAGATTTTACACGTTTCTTCTGGACTGATAATTTGAATAACAATCCATACGTTCTAAATTTCACGAGAGTTCTTTTTGGACTTAGACTAGTCCATACCTTCTCGCAGCAACTTTAAAACATCATTTTAGAAGTACAAAGAACAATATCTCATACATTTGACTTGCTAAATAGCTCCATTTATGTTGATGACTTCATTTGTGGTAGAAATGATGTTCCGGAGCTCTACGTACTACCTTGGAGTGTTTGCAAATATTCAGTGACGCGAGCATGTTGTTGCGCAAATGGAGAACAATTCAAAACAACTTGATTTGTTTATGGCAGCAAGAAGGTGTCGAAACAGAATTCTCTGAAACTAGTGCCACCGATCTTAGACCACCGATTAAGGTTTTAGGACTCGCTTGGGATTCAGAAAAGGATTTAATTTATTTCGATCCAAAGGATTTATTGAAATTTATGTCACATAAAACAGAGCCTAAGAGATTTATTCTGAGTGTGGATGGTCGCATCTTCGACCCCATTGGAATTCTTGACCCATTCGTTATCAAAATGAAATGTCTTCTTCAAGATCTTTGGACTCTGGGAGTAGACTGGGACTCTGGACTTCCCCAAAGCTACGACACAAGTGGCAGCAGTGGAGGGCTTGACTGAGATAAAAATACCCCGGTTCTATTTAGGTGATGTAGATCAAGAATTATCAAGTGTTGATATACATTGTTTCTCAGACGCGGGCAAGTTAGCCTATGGAACAATATTATACTTGCGATTTGTTACTTGCAATAACAAAATCGAAACGAGTTTCATTTGCTCAAAAAGTCGTGTGGCACCTTTGAAGTCATTGACGCTTCCTCGTCTTGAACTGACAGCAGCCTATTGTCAGCTAGGTTGGCCAAATAGGTGTCATCATGTCTAAAGTTTAATGCCAATATATATTATTGGACTGATTCTCTCATTTCGTACTACTGGATACGCGGCGATTCTTCAGCATTCAAACCGTACATTAAAAATCGTGTCAAGAGATACAGTTGCTCTCTGATACGAGCCAGTGGGGACACTGTCCAGGAAAGGACAATCCTGCAGATCTCATTTCGCGTGGTACATCTGCCGTCAAATTAGCACAGAATGAGCTGTGGTGGCACGGCCCACTTTGGCTTAAACTAACACCCGATCATTGGCCAAATCGTCAACGAGATATTTTAGATTCGGACTCTGCTCGGAAGAATTAGAATATCGTTCTAGTGTGTATGTGGCAGTTACCCAACAGAGGGAATCTCTTGTTGACATAAATCGATTCAATAGCCTTAAAAAACTTTTGAAAGGACTGCTTGGGTCTTCCGATTTGTGAACAATGCTAGAATCGTTAATAAATCAATGAACTTCTATATTACTGCAGATGAAATACAAAATGCTGATATTTTTGGCTTAAATATGTTCAATACGAATTTTATTCAGCTGAGATATTAACCTTAAAACGCAACGAACAACTTCGATGTAGCTCTGAAATAAAGAGTTTAGTACCTTATTTGGATGAAGACAATTTACTAAAAATTACTGGACGGTTGCTTGAAGCAGACTTATGCTTTGGCGAAAAGCATCCTGTTATCCTTCCTCGACACTGTAAATTTACAGAATTACTTGTTATTAGGGAACATGAACGAATTGGTCATTGTGGCGTATGTGCAACTTTAACTCAACTTTGAAAAAATTATTGGATACCTAAAGGTCGTCAGTTAGTGAAAACAATTATTCGAATTTGTCTCATTTGCAGAAAATACAACGCTAAACCAGCTGACCAGTTGAGGGTCAGTTGCCTCGAGATAGAATCACCCACTCCCCTCCATTTCAAATCGTAGGAATTGATTTTACAGGTGCAGTACTTGTTAAGAACAATCAAGAGACTCATAAGTCTTATGTTTCTTTGTTTACATGTGCGGTCACTCATACCGTACACTTAGAACTTGTATCGACATGTCCACAAAGTGTTTTTTACTTGCTTTGCTGAGATTCCTCGCTCGTAGAGGAAATTGCAAAGATACATATACTCATATAATGCTCGTGCATTTAAAGCTGCTGAAAAGGAGCTAGCATATTTTGCCAACATCTTGAAGGACAGTGAATTTCAAAATTTTGTCGCAGATAAAGGAATCCACTGGAATTTCATAGTTGAACGTGCCCCTTGGGGGGGGTGGATTTTACGAACGTCTTGTTAAGACTATAAAGGATCCTTTGCGTAAAATACTTGGCAAAGCCCTTCTAAAGTTTGAAGAATTTTCAACGATACTTTCAGAAGTTGAAGTGATCGTCAATCATCGACCACTGACATACGTGGAGAATGATCCAGGAGAGCCGGAGCCACTCACACCGGCCCACTTCCTCGAGTTAGGTTATGGTGACTCTAAATATCCTATACATTTCATTGAACTGATCGACGCCACTACGGCAAGAGAGTCGTACAAAAAAAAAAAGAAAGACTTACCGAACTCTTCTTTTAAAACAACTTTGGAGACTCTGGAAAGAACAGTATTTACTCCAGTTAAAAACAGTTAATCATTTTAAACACCATCTGTTCACAAAAATTTAAAATTAAATGACATATATAGTTCTGGTTGAAGGAAATGTAAAATCAAAATTATTGTGGGAACTTGGAATAATCTAGGAGCTATTTATTGGAAGAGACAATAATGTTATATATATATATATAGATCTTGTCTTGTAAAAACTTCTAAAGGTCTCTTCAGAAAGCCCATTCAATTGTTGTACCCTTTAGAACTTGAATAATATTTGAACTAATTTTGTTTCTATTTTTTCAGATTAATGTTAGGAGATAGCACATTATTAATTAATCTCTGTTAAATTTATTTGTTGTGAGATCTTGAGGTATGTAGCCTAATATTTTCTAATTTGTAAATTGAAGATTTATTGTCAGCTTTAATTTCATTATATTTGTGTACTCTAATATATATTTACTTTTTTCTTTGCAATATGAAAAATTTAGATTTTGATTAGTAACATTGTATCAGTTAAGTCTTTGTTAGAATTGTGTTTGAATAATTATTTGTATTAATTTTGTTTGATAATTACTGGGTGAACATTCTGTTCACCGGTAGGGTGTGTGCCGAAATATTGGCCACTCGAGGGCGCTGCTGTGCGTACCTCAGTATCTAAAATGTAAATATTGTTAGTGTGTAACTTGATTTGTAGAATGTAGGCCGCATTACGGCAAGTTCAGTCTTATTAAATATTACTATATTCAAATTTGTGTCTTCGTTGAGTAATATGGACTGATCAATTTCTATGGATACTGCACACTCGTTCATTTCATGTGCTAAGAACATTTCGTTTAGGTTCTTAATTGTTTACAATAAGCTCAACACAATGTGACCAGTGTTTATCATTTTTTTTTTTGTTCGTTGCACACCTGAATATAAAAAAATAGGACAGATGTATGTTACAAACATTATATTTATCAAAAGATTTAATTAAATATCTGACATCCTTGCTTACTGAATGAAATATTTTTTATTAGTTCACAGCAGTGCAATCTCATCAAAAAAAATATACAGATTGGATTATTTCACAAATCTTTTGATTTTAAGAAAGCCAATTTCAATCCATGTCAATTACAACTGGGCAAAAAAAATAATATATAACAGGAAAACTAAATAAAAATATCTATCTTGAGTAAATGTTGATGTAATTACATATACTATTTTCAAAGCTAAAAAACTCATGCACTTTTAATTAATTGTAGAAAATTCTTGTGTCACAGATGGTCTCTCTTGGTACATATGGTTAAGAATCTCTGATCTAGATACATGCTCGAAAATTATGATTATAAAAACTATTAAGTTTTATGACAAAAAAAACTATAACTTCTTACAAAACTTAATTAATAACAAAATCAAAAAAAATATGCAAAATATTTTCATACAAGCATAAATCTGAAATACACTTTATTTAATGCCCATTTTACCATTATTGAATATATTAAAATACGTAAATTAACCCTAGAGCATATATGCTTTAGTATCAAGGAAGTTTTTTTGAAATAGTTGTTTTTAATGCTAAAGTGTTTTTGATATTCTGTATTGCAAGAAGAAATTTTTATTATGGAATTTTGTATAAAAAAGATGCTTCAATTTTTTCAATACTGGTATTATAGATTTCTACACAAGTATAAGAAAATATTAAATAGTTTTTTTTAAAAATTTTGTATGTATTTTGTAACACAATTATGTCATAACATACGCCTATTATCAATTTTTTCGAATCAAAAATAAATATAATGTAAATAAATAATTACAAGAAATTCTTAAGAAAGTATAAATTTTCTTCCAAGCATTTTTTCTCACGCTTTTATTATTAATTAATGGGTTTTTTTCTTTTCATATGTAACAATGTCGGGTCAAAAACTTTAAAAATTTCTGCAAAAAGATCTTAAGGTTAAAGAAAAAAAAAGTCTTCTTTTATACATGTACTTTTAAATAAAGTGACAAATATTAATTTTTCGAAGAAAAAGTTTCTGTAAAAAGCGTCATTTGGCAACAACGAAGTGCATGAACTGATTTGCTGAAAATAGATAATTGTATTTATCTGACTATGACGTCACGTGTGTTTTTGAACTTGATTGGCTAAAAACACGTGTTTAAAATTATCATGTGATTATGACGTCACATGAATTTAGTCCATTAATAAAAATTAATTGATTAAAACTAATTATTCAAAGAATTACAGATGTTGGCATCATTCTTGGCGACACAGTGACCATTTTAGCGCGCGACTTGGGTCAAAACCGTTTTCTCACATTTTAAAGTGCTGAATTGAGCTGAAATTTTCTATACACGACTGTTTTGGGTGACAATACAGTAATTTAATAAAAATTAATTTACAAAAATAATTATTCAAAGTTACAGATATATCCACGTTGGCATCATTTTTGGCAATTTGTGCCAAAATTAAGTTTTTTCTCACGTTTTAAAGCTCTCGATTGAGCTGAAATTTAATGCACATGATTGTTTTGGATGACAATACGATAATTTAACTATAATCAATAAAATTAATTGATTAAAAGTAGCTTTTTGAAGAATTTAATTTTATTCATAGTTCCAATTGTTTATAATGTGTAACAGTTGAATTAGTAACTATACAAAAGCATATTTATCCGTGATTGGTTAAGTATGCGACACGTGACTAAACTATGCACGCTCAAACGCCTGAAGTTGAATCTTTTTTAAGTTAAAATAGTGGCGATCACAACTTCTTCCACTGCCGGAAATGAAGTCTCTGATTGGCTAGACGCTTCACGCTGACTGCCTTGGTGTGAATACGGCTTTATATAGTTCCGGAGATATCGTAATGAGTGAGTAAGTCGCTCTTTTCTCCTTTATACATATAGATATATGCTGATGTTAATAAAATTTACAGCCACATTTTTTAAACCTAATACTGCGCGTTCATTTTACCTATTGAGGGTTTTTATTGTTCTGTGTGATCTCTGGTAATGGATTCCATTCACCTGACGTCATAGTCACATGATATGCACTCAACTAATTCCCACGTGTTTGATTGGACTGAGTATTTTAGAAGAATTTTCGGATTTGCATCTACTGTCATTCAACAAAATGAAATTCTTTCTTTCCTTTGACTGAAAAAAATACAATTTTTAATTTTATGCATTATACTGATATCTTTATAAATATTTTCTCTATTCCACAGTAATATTTCGTTGTTTTTATTGAAAAATTACATTTGTAAGTTCTCAAAACACCTATCGCTAAATTTTGTTGCTTGCCAATCGATTCCGGTCGCCAAAAAATTGACATCACCAGCGTGACATCACCATCATTGACCTCTCGTACTACATTTTAACAATTTTTAAGTATAAAGGTACGCTATAAACAAAACTTAAATCTAATACTGTAAAAAAAAACTATGTATATATTTGATAACTAAACGAAAAGCAAAATGGTAGAAAATATATTTAAAATATAGAGTACTAAAAAAATTAAAGAATATAAAACTAAAATGTCAGCAAAATCAACCTTTAGCACACAACCACAAGTGTAATACGATTAGATATTATTGTTTACTTGATAGTCACATTACAATCGCAAATGATCGCATCACCCTCTGGTGATGAATCAACTTTAAACGCATTAAATCAATTATTTTGAATGTATGATACCATAAACAACGGTTGATAATTGAATGCATACTGTTGATTTCGTTGTGCTTTTGAAATATGTAATAATTAAACTTTTTTTGAGGTTAATTCTACTATGTTGAGATTTAAAAGATCATTTGAATTTGCAATAAATGCTATAATTCACGCCCAAATTCCACAAATGGTAACATAAAGCCTGTTTTATCGTAGATTTGACCCTAGAATTTTGAATACTGATATATATATATATATAATTGTCCATTATTATACTTATGGCACCAAATGAAGTCATTTGAAAGCATATTTTACAATATCGTTGTTATTAAAAAATGCTTCGATTCTGTTCCAAATTTAAATAAAGCAAGAATTATTTCTTTTGCTCACTTCATATTCCTAATTCTTGAAAGTTCACATCACATGAATTAGCACATTCAAATATAAGATCATCTTGCTTTAACAATTCGAAAACCTAATTTTCTTCGTACAATTTTCTTTTAGATTACATATATATATTTTTCTGCTTCTTTAACTTAATATTCTACACCAGCGTTCTATCAATCTTTTGTCGCTTTGACAATGTTGAGTGACATTCGGTCTGCTTTCATCGCTGAATCATACGGCCTATTTTAAACTTTGAAGCAGTTCTAACGTTAGTAATATCGTACCAACTGCAATTAACGAAAGCAACCACTCTTGCTGCATTCAATATACGTATCTCATCTAGAGAGGCAATCATGTGGTATGCATACCTTTCGATCATAGCTTATTTGAGTATGATAGAAGGAAAGCAACCTGCAAAATGGACAATGTCTGTGCTATTATTTCTCCCAGGAAAACCATTGTAAAAATTTCCTTCTCATCTTAGAGGTTACGTGTAATAGCAGTAAATGCCAGGCCACCACTGAGACAACTTTCGCATACAAAAGATTCTACGAGAGACATGGTGAATGGATTGAGACGGGAAGATGGATTCATACCTCAAATCTCAGCGGAACGCACAGGCTGTGGTAAAAATGGCTGGAGCAGGAAAATGTGATAAGTTTGTGGGTTGCCGGTTTGGTCAGTGACATCAGTATGCACGGATCGACGCATCCAGCGACAAGTCGTTGCGACCCCACAAACCCTTTCTGACATAATTTTGCAGTATTCCTGATATTCCTTTATCGACCAGAACCATTACCTTTTGATTGGTTGCCTTGTGGCCTACAGTCATGCCATCTGTTAATATCCTTGACTACACAGCACACGCGACTCTGCTTTGTGCCGGGCTAAAGTAACGTAGATGATGAAATGGAAAAGGATTTTGTTTTCAAATGAAACAAGCTTCAGTTTTTTTCAATATAGGCATCGCGTGCGTGTGGTGATAGGTCTATCATCTTCTTTCGGGCGTGCCTAATGTTCTTTACCAGCACGATAATGAGTGAACGCACATTGCTTGGATCAGCCGATGTGCCCTGCAAGATGTGTAGAATGTTTTCCCGGGCAGCATCTATACATCAATTCACCAATCGAAATCGGGTATGATTGGACGCCATCTCATGTTCAGATGACGAGCTATGGCAAATGTTTCCAGATAATGGAAAGTCATGGCTCAGGACGCCATACATATTCTCATTGACTAGCCCTGATGCTTCATCTACAACTGTCCACGATAGTCCTACAACCTCCTGAACTCCCGTTTTTCTCATTCATGTGTTCTAAATATCATTTAAAAATATCTACCACTATTCAGTGATCGTGGCTCTGTGTTTGCTGAGTTTCTCTACGTTCTGGTCACTCCTTGGTATAGCATTTTCAATGTCGCGTAGTGCATGAGAACATTATTTTTGTTAAAATAAAAACTTCACTGCCAATTTCACACATATTTGTTTGCTTATTAAAAACTGAAATATCTTACCAAATATCAATCGAAAAAAAAATGTTTGTAAAATCCATACACACAATTAACTTCGGATATGACGAACTTCGTAAAATATTTTTGAAATTTAAATTACCGTTGCTCAATTTAAAGGCGCCCGGGCTTCTCTTCCGATGCTAGGGCTGCGGTCTTTTGGGAAGTCCGGTTCTGTACTTTTGTTGGGTGAAAAAAATGAATAGACATGGCATTTTACATAAACAAAATTGATTGATGGTTTATTAACATCATATTTCGAAATTATATGAAGGGTTTTCATGACATACATTATTTTGAACCACGGTTGACATTGAGTTGGCATTTCACTCTCCAAACTTTCATACTACATCAGCGTGAGGATTTCGAGTATTGACAGATTTAAAACACATCAGCTCTTTAATACGGAGGGTCAAAATCAGAAAAAAAGGGTTCTCGTTCCATGCTAAAACTCAAAAGAAACAATGCCCCGGGGACTAATTCGCGACCTTGATTTATACAGAGACAAGTATCCATTCTGAACTTAATTACTAAAAATACAAATATTCTTCACAATAAAACACAATTCCAGTAATCACATTCATTTATCATCAAGTATCTTATAAAAGTCTTCTCTTTTTGCAGAAGAATTGTGAACAAAATTACATTGAACAGGGTTCTTGTAGTTCAAGGAATCGTGAACCCTTTTCATCTCTTTGGAAGATACAGACGATTTTTTAAACTTATTTTCGGATCTATAATGAGATATTTGATTCTGAATCAGAAACTAAGAAATTGTAAATGTTGAAGTACATTGAAACAGACTTTCAGTGATTTTATGGACTGACTAATCAATAAGGGTAGAGAGCTAATTGAATTAGACACTTGTAATACTGATGGAATCAAGTTTGAAATATAAACTATATGAAACAATGTCCCCTTTCACATGTTAAATAAACTAGCGAATGTAAGTTTTTTTAACCCACACAGCTTAATAACCCTTTTTAAATGGTTTGGGAAGCATTACAAATTCGGAAACAGAAATTAAAATCAATATAGTTATAAGGGAAAAAAAGTTACTCTGAAATAAATACTTGGAGCTAACTCTCAAATGCATTTTTAATTCTTTTATAGCAAAAAATAAATAAATTAACATTCTTAATGGGACCACGAAAGTTTTCTACAAGCTGAACTACTTAATGCTTTCCTTTAAATTAAAGCACACAAAAAATATTAAAAACAAATATTGTTTTACCGTCAAAGTTAAGGACGGAAAGAAGAAAATGAAGGATCTTTTTGGATTACGTTCGAGTTCAGTTCTAATTGATAGATAGTAAATTTGGATTTATATTTTCCAGCATTATTTTTCATTCAAACAGGTTACGTTCAAAGAAAGCACACATAAACCAGTAAATCTAAGTATAATTATTGGAAATAATTAGAAAAAACATAATAGGTACTCTATTGTACATAATGTTAGTTCCAGGAACTTTTAGACCACCCAACAATGCAGTTTTTTTTAAAACTAAAAGTTTCCTTTGTTTTTATTGTGAACATGAGCCACAAAGAAAGTGGACATTAACTGTCCACAGCAAACAAAAAAAAAAAAAAAAATATTTTTATTGTTGACATATTAGCAAAGAGAGAAACTCAATTAAAAAAATAATTATAACACTAACATCACATGCAAATAAAAATTTTTTTAGATATTTTTAAATCTTCTATCATATTTAATTCCTAAAATTCTTTGTTTAAGATAAATCTGTTTTATTACATCTACATAAATACAAGCTGTATATAACTTTTTTTTTGCCCTTTTCACAGAGAAGGGGAAAGGAAGACAACAGATTTTAGGGATGAAAATCCTCTTACAGGATAAGTCAAGGGTGAAAAGTTCTAAAAATAAAATTGAGGGGTGGGGATGATTTTTTTTTAACAAAGCAATCAGTTTTTAACCATTGTAATGAATTTGTTTTTGAGTTTCAGAAGGGTATTTTAAGGAGACACAATCAACATGCATAACTAAATATTTCTGTGAATAGACAAAAAATTGATATTTAACAAAAATATTCTTCATAATTTTGTAGAAACATTATTTAAGCAAGCTGTTAAGTTAAAATGAAAACACAAAACTAGAGCACATGATGTTTACATGTAATGCATATCAATTGACTAGAAACTTCAAATTTTAAATGTCCAACCGGAAAAGAATCTTGGTGCTTTTACCAGGCTGCTCTAGCCTATGCTAATGTACTTGGTTTCAAAATAGAACATGTGAAAACATCTTTGATCAAGGCTCCTTTGTTCATTGGCATCAAATGCATTTCTTCAAAGATGCATAAAAAGAATACAAGAGAATGTCTTCACAACATAATTCAGAACAAGTGCTCAAGAGAAATATCACTGACAAAACATCGTTACTTTTGCAGTTTAAATTCAATGTAGGAGCAAAATATAATTAAAAAAAAATTTACAAATGGAAAACAGGCTTCTTATAAATGGACAAAAATAATGGTTGTTTGGAAAGATTACTGTAGTATTTTGTCAAAAGAAAAGAAAGAGACTGAAGTATAGGCAGTTGTAAGAAAGAAAATTGTATTAGAGGAAAAAGAGTGTGTGAGGAAATGCACTCTCCCAATTAAAAAAAAACGAGGGACTATAATCATATTGTTGCTTTTTAATAATACTCTTTAAAATAAAATTAGAAATAATAACATTAACTTAAAATGTAAGTTTAATATGCCAGAAACAAAACGATAATGCCTTTGATACACACAATGCAGTTTATTATTCCATTGCATTTTTACGTAATTATTTTGATTTATTTTGTATATGTAAACGCAGGATGGTTTTTGCCTTTGAATTACTTAATATAACATGAATATACAAATGAAATAATGAAAATTAATTTTAGTTTCTTTCATTTGTTTTGTTAGCCTTCTAAAAACTTTAATATGCTTTACATTTCTCAGGATGTATTTAAAATGCTGTTTTTTTTTTTTAAAATCAATAAACAGTTTTAAATTTTTTCTGTTTTGTATAGTATGTTTGGTAATCCTGTGCATGGAATAAAAATTTAAGTACACAATTATTTTTTAAAAAAAATCTACAAACTATAGATATGGTTTATAAATTGTTTGAGAGAAAGAAACTAAAAATATAAGTAATGCTAGTACTACCATATGCATGACAGAATTAAAAAACATTTCTAAGAATGTAAGTGAAAAAATTGTTAAAAAAGTATTAATATACATTATATATTTTTAAAATTAATATCTTAAATAACTGCTTGTTTAAGAAATGCTTTTTCTTGTGATAAGTGTATTTTATATGCATGTTAAGTTTTCTTATAAATAACAAAAAAAAAAAAAAAAAAAAAAAAAAAAATGCTCACAGAGTACCATGGTTAAGAAAAAAATTTCAGAGATAAACGATTTTCTGAACATGGAAGATTGTAATATGAAGTTGAGAGAACTCAATTATAAAAAATACAAGTTCAACACTCCACTAAAAAATATTAATGAGGAAAACAATTCCTTCAATTGAGTGTGTTTGGTCAATAGATGAGAATTCTTGCATTCTTTCCAAGTATTTTAGGAAAAGATCCATAAATGCTTCTGATGTTTAAAATTAAAAATCCTTTTGATGTCACAGATAAAATTTCTTGATTATTCTTAAGACAAAATATTTTTGTTTTCATTTCAGAAAACTACTACACATACATCCCAGGAATTTTTAAACTAAAACAATTAAAAAATTGCATTAAAAAAAAAGCTGGAAAATTACCAAATGAACTTGCACATATAATGATCAAAATATATGTGAATATACACTATAATCAAATCAAAATACAACTTCTTTTGCTAAATGTGAGGAAAATGAAAATATTTAAATAATTTAAAGACAGTTTTTTATGTATACAAATAAGATTTTAATATTAGAGAGTGCACCACAAAATGCATAATGTTCTGCTTCTGAAGCAATATTTCATAAATATGAAATATATTTTTTTCTTCAGGTTATACTTCTGGTATCTTTTTTGTATTTGATAGTGGATCAAAATCAAGAGGTCCTTTGCAGAACAGTTTCAGGTTGTTTCTGGTACAATGTGCTTAAATTGATTTTTTTTTATTGTATGACAGTAGCATGATATACTTCATTTTTATTCACATTGCTATTTAAAAAGAAATTCTGTGTTGTAAAAATGTATTAATAAACTTTTATTGGTTATAGAGCAACACTTAGAAATGGACATTCTAAAAATATGCACATATTAATATGTGCATATATCTCTTTTTAATCTTAATTATTTATATCATTTTCCTAATATTTAATTATTTTTAGCTTTTTTAAAAATTAGTGACTCTTTCCATAAAAATGAATTTGATATAATGCATTACTTTTAAGACAAATAATTACTTTCATTTTAAATTATAACTAATACTCAACATCAGGGATACTCGACCTTTTTTCCTGCAGCGCTGCATGCATATGACAGGTATTTTACGTGGGCTGCAACATGAGGATAATAGAAAACACACACTATAAGACCAAAGCAACATTGGACAAAGCAAACTTATCAAAATATTATAACTTATTTTTGGCTTTAATTTTAATACTATATTAACTTTTGGCATTTATTTTAATTCCATGTCAAACACATACAAAAAGATTTTTATGCATTTTTTTACTGAGTTATTACATAATTT